>OVBE01008825.1:0-16719 GCA_900406425.1 Iberis pinnata | reverse complement strand
TATATATATATATATATATATTAAAACTAAGAGAATTTGAGAATCGAATTCACTACTTTATTAAAACTAATAAAATAATCTGAGAATCGAATTCACTACTTTACTAAAACTAATGAAAGAATTTGAGAACCAAATTCACTACTTTATTAAAATAGGGCCGATCCGAAATGTGACACAACATTGGTTGGTTGTACGTGTTAATGTCAGGTAAAAGGTTTAAAATAAGGAGTTAAAATGCTTTTCTGTAAAAGATAAAACGGTAAAGTTTCATCAAGCACATATTATAAGGGCATCTCAACCTTAGGTCATCTCCAACAATGCTTTATGACGGTAAAATAATGAGGATTTGACTTTTTTTAGTCCTCCAATCGGACGGCAATTGCAACACTATTATAGGGTATTCTTTGTTTGAGCTACAATGTTAGATATAACATTGTAGCAATGGTATATACATTTTTTAACAAGTACTGTTAGTTTATTTGGAAAAGATTTAGGACAAAATCTAAAGATCAGAAGTTCGAATAACATTTAAGACGAGATCATATGACATGTTTTGGTCTCGGGCATGAGAAAATGTATAAGTTTCGATCCAAAACTTCCTTGTATTTCGAACAACTCTGTCCACAACACTAAAATAGTGTTGAAATCACACTCTTTTAGTGAGATTTTAGCACTAAAACAAAAGTTATTCTCCATCCACAACACCAAATATCACACTAAAACATAATATCTATATTATTATATTATTAAATCTAAAGATTCTCTTTATTATTGAATAATTTATTTATTAATTTTAGTTCAGTTTTTGGTTTGGTTCGGTTCGATTTGGTGATAATAAATCGAACAAAGCAAAAAAAAATTATTATATACTACATTTACTCAACCAAACCACATTTGTTAAAATTAACCGAATAAACCAAAGTTTTAACCGCATCATAATATATTTAAGATTTTCGAACCCAAAAACTGCTTTTTTTCTCAACGACATTAACCACATTCAGTTTGGTTTACTCTGTTAATTCGGTTCGGTTCGTTTACTCAGAAAAACTAATTTTTTAAACGAATATATTTTAAACTGACTTTCAAACTGAAAAACCAAATTTAAAAAAAAAAAACCGAACCATACCGAGTGACATATATTTTAGTGTGATATTTGGTTTGTTTAGTTTTTTTGTTAATTTTAATGTTAGAAGAAAAGAAAAAAAAAAGAACTATATCATCGCTACAGTACCACACTAAATATGGTAGGACAAACCAAAATTGCGCTATAATGTCGTGTTAATTACCATCCTATTGGAGAACAAAAGGCAAAAAATCATTTACATTTTGGCGTTACTGATATTACTCTGTTTTGATGCATTATAGTAGGCATTATGTTTGTTATTCTGTATTATTTCGAGCGTTTTCTTTGCAAATTGGTATATATTCAGGTTTCTAAGTGTTCGGGTCGTTTTGCAGCAAAATGATGCATTTCAGAGCAAATCATAAGAATTGGTCAAGTTTTAGAACAAGGAGATCGATCGTACAGTCTGCATATCAATCGAGAAATTTAAGAACCAACACAAGATTTGGTCACCCAGTTCAAGAGCGGTTGCTTCCCTACGTCTGAGCCGAGGATTTCTCCTTGAGATCCACTAAGAACGAGCAAGAACACCGTTACAATACACTAAAATGATTACCAGATCAATTTTCTCCGACTGAATCCCTAAAACCTACTCCTATATAACTAGAACATAAACAATACAAATTGAGCTCTGAATGAGCTTACCCCAACTCGCATTAACCCGAAAACAAAGAGCTAAGACCTATTTAAGCAAGATCAAAGCTCGAATCAGTTGTAACGATTCCAACGGCTCTCAATAACTTATGATTTTAATTTTGCTCTGTCTTTGAAGATGAAGAACAAACCGATTTCGAACCAACTCCGAAATAGCTAACCAGAGCTTCAAATTTTCGTCCGGGTTGATTTAAGTGATTCAAAGTCTGATTCAATTTAACTGAAATTAATTTCCTGGTTTCCAAATAACCACATTAAACCGACAAAACTGAAAACACATTAAATAATAAACGCGTAAAAGAATGCTTAACTTTATAAAAAAGAATATTTGTTATAAGTCTATCTTCCCTTCTTACTTTTTTCTCCTTTCTCTTGCCCATGTAAAACATATCCATAAAAAATCATGGAAAAAATCTGTTCACATAAAAACTAATCCAACGTATGTTCAAAAACTGTTTTTAATCTAGTTTTTTTTCTTATTGTCTACCGTATGCATAAAATCACATTAGTTTTTTAATAGTGTTATCGTATTTCGAATATGAACAGTTTATCAATTGTCGAATTGGAAAGTGTACATTTACATTGATATTGAAGACTAATAGTTCATATCTTTAATTAAAAAGAAATTTATACTTTTATGTGGATATGTTTACGAAAGAGATAAAAAAAAAAAAAGATGAAGCAGAAGAGAAAAACAATTAAGAGAAAAGATAGAGGGTCCGATTGGTTGCAGTTATGGCTTTTGTTTTTCTGCGGTAGAAATTTGGATGTAGGTTTTGTTGTTGTGATTAACTTTTTAAAATAAAAGCATGAGTGGACAATTTTGTGTTATATGTTATTTTTATGTTTAATCATAAAAATTAACATTGAAGAACAAAATAGATTTTAAAAAAATTAATCATAAAAAATTAGATTTGATTAGAGAGATATAATAATAAACACATTTTATTATTATATCTATACGATATATATATATAAATAAATAAATAGACAATGAAAGAAGAGAGAAGAAAGGGGGAAAATAAAAAGATAAGTGCTTTGAGACATTGGCTTTCTAAAGTAAACAAAACCAGTATTTTTGGCTGTGAAAAAAAAAATAAAAAAATCTACAGTTTGATTGGTTTCACTTTAGTGTTATGGAAATATATTTGGTTGTAAAAAATTTATACATCAATAACCACGTAACCAAGAAAGCTTTAAAAAGTTTGGACATTTTAAACATCATTATCTTTTTTAATTATAAGCTTAATTAAGTGTTCAATTTTCTTTAGTACAACAAAAATAATAAATAAATAAATAATTGAGTTAAAGTGGTAGATTAGAAAAGGAAAGTTTACAAAGTGATAAAGTGGTAGTCTGGACACAGTTCTCTTGGATTATTGAGTACCTAACCCGACAAAAGAACTTCTAATTACTTTTTTATTTGTTGAATATGGACTCTTTAACACAAATAGGCACGTCAATGCCTTACTTTAGATGTGCAACTCTTGATGGGTTTCGATATTCAAGCTAGACTAGTGAGACTGATCAAGTTAGAGACAAGCAGAAGATGTCATGAAACTGATTCTGTCTTGAATGGAAGCACCATGAGGGTGCGTTATTTTCATAAATTATATAAAAACTCTTTATGTCATCCATTCATATTTTTATTTTTCCTTTTGTGTTTTTGTATAAATGAAGCATTAGATGTTGACATGTTGTGCGTTTTTTTCCAGCACAATACATAACAAAAAATAAAAGTAACGCACTTTCTTTTTTACATCTTGTTATAGATAGCGTTATTAAAAAAGTCCTACGGTAAAATTTAAGTTTTTGTTTTTTTTTTTAATTATGAAATTATATATATCATTGAAAATCAATATTCGACACAGTTATAAGTTATAACATTACAAAAAAACTTACATTTTTTTAATTACAAATAAAATATTTTATATTACAAATTATTAATAAACTTTTTCCAAAATTTATAAAAGATAAACGATATAACTATTTATTTTTTGGGATATTATCAAAATATCAAAAAAACTGTTTGTGTTCCAAAAAATATTACACAATTCTAATTATTCCAAAAATATCATAAACTTTTTTTAAAAAAAATACTACAAATTTAAATTTTAAACTACTAAACCTAAATCCTAAAAAAAAATTTAAAACTAAACTTTAAATTTGAATTAGTTAATTTGAACCAAATAATTTAATTTATACTATAAAAATTCAACTTTTATGTTTGTGATATTTTTAAAAGAAAATTTGTTAGTGGTATTTATATAATAATTGGGAGTTTGTTGTACTTTTAAAAGTTGAACTTAATTTCTAATATTTTATGGAATTATTCATTATTTTATATATTAAACTAAAAAGTTTATAAATATTAAAAATTTATTCAATATTGCATGTTATGGTAATTAAAACTACATTTATAATTATATTAAATATTATATTAATATATGTCCTGCACCACAATTTATTTTATTCACCATTCAAACATTATCTCGTACAACTAATTTTTTATAATCGCAGTTGGCATGCACCATTAATTTTTTTCCCGCACCGCTTAATTTCATGAAACTTTTAAGCTTTTTGTTCAAGTTACTCGATAAAATAAATTCTAGTCCTTCTATATAACTATGATATATTGAAATAATTATAGGGTTTATCTATATTTTGTCCATAAAACTATGAGACAAAAATTTGTAGAAATCTAAACTTCGATGGGTGGACACTAGCTGATTCAATAATAGAGAGTAAAAAGGATGTTTTCAATAATATTAAAATAAAGGACCACAAAAAAAAAACAGTCAGAACAGAAATCAACAACTCTTTCACTATCAAATTAAAAACGACAAAGATTTGAGAGAAAATAATAATAAGAACACAACAACAAATTATATGGTTCTAAACCAAACACACCACTCGTCTGCACAGAGCTTATAGTAGGGCTGGGAATAAAAACCGAACAAAAATTTTCGAACCGAACTGAAATATTTTTTGTAAACCAATCGGCACAAAATAAGACAATTCGGATAACCGAACCAAACCAATAACCGAAAATAACCAAAAAAATAAAAAAAAAACCAGAAAACCGAACTAAAATAAATGAAAATAACCGAAAAATAAGCAAAATTAACCAAAAATTAACCAAATAAACCGAGTTTTAAAAACAAAAACCGAACCAAACCGAACCGAAATTTTATTCGGTTCAATTCGGAACACAAACCCGAAAGTCGAAATTTCCAACTCGTTTCAAACCGAACCGATCCGATTACCAACCCTAGTTTATAGCCATAAAACAAAGAAGCACATGTTTCACACTCGTGACTCACCTAACTCTGAAAACTATTTATCATTTTTAAGGTCCCATTTTCCATTTAAATTTTCACCAGATTCCAAACTGTCCTCTTCGATTCTTTCATTATTTTGGTAAAACGTCAATGCAAATGAAACATTTATGTGGTTGTCGTATGTAATTTATAGTATTATCCAGTTATGACAGATACGGTGTCACGATAAGAGAAGCATCGTTGGTTGTACGTCACTGTTTTGATAGTTAGTCTACCTAATATGCTATACTGCTCAGTAAAAACCAAGTAGAAGGTTTAACTAAGAGTTACAATGTTTTGTACGTTTGTATGTATCTCCAACCATAACATTATACTAGTCTTGAAATCACAGTATAGTTTTAACACTAAAGCAAAAATCTATCTCCAACTACAACTAAAATTAATAATCTACATATCGGTGTACTCTCAATTGATTAAACCAACTTGAATTAACCGAACATCAATCTAGTAAACCGAATGGTGAATTATTCATATACTATTTTACTATAACTAGATATATTATTTTAAGGTGGGAAAAAAACTTTTGGCTAAAATACCACACCAAATCTGAAGGCAAAATATTTTTACAGTTGCATTGGAATTGGCCTGAGAAAGATAAAATGGTAAAGTCTTTTTTGTTAAGTTATGAAAAGTTAAAGAGAGAATTTTTTAAATTTTCTTAGAGTTAGAGTTAGTAATACCATCGAATAATTCATTTATAAGATTTTTAATAAATGTAAAGTTTAATATTACTTTTAAATGGCTAAAAGAATGATTTAGTAATTTTCTATTTGAAGAGATTTCATTCGTGACCTACATTAACATGACAAGTCTATTACAAGTGAGAGCCATTATATCATTTTCATTATAAAACAGTAAACTTGTCATAAAAACGTATCATAATAATTTGTTAGTTTTTCTACTGAAAAATTTGTGTATTTTACTACAGATAACTTTTTCAATATTTTTATTTGTCACATTAAAGTCTAAATTACAACGGACCAATACAATAAACCAAATTTCATAAATATATGAAAATGTATTCACATAACAAATAACCAGACTCAGTCATATATCTGATAACAAGGCAATAAAGATAACAACTACTAAAATTACTTTAGTAATACTTTATCATCCATCGCTCTTTTATAAAATCTTTTAACATTACTGCTAAAATAATATTTGTTCCGCCATTAAAAAGAGAGATTTTCAAAAATACCATCGAAAACTATGTTTATTCCAAAAATACCACACACTCCCATAAGTTTCAATAATACCACATAATTTTTCAAAAGTACCACATAAATGTTTTTGTTCCAAAAATACCACAAAATTTGAAATAACTTTAAAACTTCAAAATTAAACTCTAAAACCCAAAAACCAAACCCTACCCCCTTCAAAACTAAACCCTAAATTTTATTTAGTAAACCCAAACCAAAAATTTTAGATTGTAAATCCTTCAAATTTTTATTTTTGTGGTATTTTCGGAACATTTGAGAGTGTGTGGTATTTTTGGAACTTTTGGAAGTGTGTGGTAGTTTTGAAATTTGAACTTCTTTTGATGGTGTTTCAAAGAATTTCTCTAAAAAAAACTTCAATATCTACAAATTTTTACGATTCTATCCAATAATTTATGGTTCTGTAGACCGTCAAGAGAAGCAGCTATCCAAAACCCCAAAGCTACTTATAGATTTTAACTTATTTACTAATTAGCTTTACAAAACTACAAATTTCACAAATTTACTCTATATATAACTGACTATTTAGAGTAAAAAAAATAATAGGTAACTAAAATAAATGGTGACTAGACACAATGATATATAATGCATCCATCAGTATAATTGAATGGACCCAAAGAAAAAAAAAAAAAAAGGGACCCAAACAATATTTTGGCTGGGTCCTCCCTTGATTGCATGTACTGGTTATTGGTACCAACTTTATTCATTAGGGACCAAACGCACCACGTGATTGTCGTTTATATGAGAGACTTATAGTTATATAGCAATAAAATAACTAGTTGAAATCGATATATAGATAGTAATTCTTTGAAATATTGTCAAAAGAAGTTAAAATTCTAAAAATACTACACACTCCCGAAAGTTCCATAAATATCACACTTTCAAATGTTCCAAAAATATCAAAAACATAAAAATAGAATTTTAGAGTTTAAAATTTAAAATTTTGAGTTTAGGTTCACTAAATAGAGTTTAGAGTTTAGTTTTGAAGGAGGTATGATTTGATTTTGGGATTTTAAGATTCAAATTATAAATTTTAAAGTTATTTTAAATTTGTGGTATTTTTGAAACAAAAACATTTTTATGGTATTTTTTGAAAAATATGGTATTTTGGAATTTTTGGGAGTGTGTAATATTTTTAGAACTTTTTGGAGTGTGTAGTATTTTTGAAATAATCCTAATTTTTTGTGCTACTATTGAGAATCCCCTATAGATTACAAAGAAGAAAGTGAATTAGTCTCAAGGTCGAACTCTAAACCGAAAATACTAAGCTTAGTAGACTCAAATCATTAAAGAGTAAAGAAACTGATTAAAAGTCTGATTATGGATCCTCTTTTTATACGAGTTTGTTTTCTATGTATATTGTTTTGGAAACATGCAGTTTAGTGTTGAAACGGTGATGTTTACTAGACCGAACTTAACAGTTTTCGTCTTTTTAATAAATTGAGTTCGTTTGTTAATCGGCTAGTTGAATCGACATATCGACTATCTGTCTCTATGTCGATTCAGACCTTCAAACGAGTTATGGCCGGACTATAATTAAGGTGCATAACCTATTGGAAATCTCTAAGCATAATTAAAGGTCCAAACAATTAAATAATCGTGAAAACCATCTTGGACACTCAAGTCTAGTTTTGAAATTTTGGAAGTTTGAAACAATTTAAATTAAAAAAAATTGAGCAATTTCATATATTTACTTTTGGATTACATATTTTAAAACCATATATATATAAATTAAACTTTTGGAACCTATAAAATATGAAGATGAACTTATAAAATACGAAGACGGTAGGATAATGTTTCTAGGTCAGTCCTGTGGATACTGATGAATCACGAGAAGTTTGTTAGTATTGTTATATGCTTGTTATGTAACAAAAAATACCAACTCGATCAATTGTTTTGTACGAAGCACAGCAGAGATCACAAACAAAATATTTTGTCTTCCATGCAAGATGCTAATACGTACCCATTAAAAAAAAGACACACGTGTTTAATTATTTGAAGGTCCACTGACCTTTTGTAAAGATTCCAAAACGGTCCCTTTCATGTCTTGTCTTTGATGTGTATGTGTTTGTTGTAATGTACTTATTTTATCCGTCTACGTCTATATTGTGTCTTAATGAATCTTGATAATTATGGGACCAGCCCACCTTTTTCTATTGTTTTTTTTTTTTAAAGAGAGAAAAAGAAAATCTAGATAGATTACTAACAAACTAACTATTTTGAATATTAATTAGATTTCTAGGTAATATTATGTACAAATTATCTCAGGTACGTATACTCCATCTCTCTCTATCTTTAACAAAAAAATTTTAATTATGAAACTTTTTATTGTTAAAGACTGAATCATAAAACCTCACCTCTTTTGTTCTTTTTACAAATTATAACATACAAAATGCAATATTAAAATAACACAATATTATCTAAAAAACATATGTTTGTTCTAAATCAATATGATTAAAATTATTTAAAATGGATTTATATTTTGTGAAATAGTGAATAGTGACCATAACCAAATACAAAAATATAAACTCTAAACTTAAAATATAAATCCTAAACCCAAAATATAAACCCTAAACCCAATACATAAATTCTAAACCCTAACAAAAAATATAAACACAAAATATAAATCATAGACCCAAAATATAAACCCTAAACTCAAAATATAAACCATAAATCAAATTGTAAACCCTAAACCTAAAATATAAACCATAATCCCAAAAATATATTTCAGCTTGTCTATATGAAATAAGTAATTTGACTATTATGGGAAAGTGAAGTGGAAAAAAATGAGCGAGAAAGGAAAAAAAAGTGAAAGAAAAAGTAAACATGCATTTTTAAAAAACTGCATAATAATCCTAAATTATTAGGAATATTTAATTAATTTTAGACTATATAATGAATATATAAAGCAATTACCCTAAATTATACATATCTAAAAACAAAAGAATTTGAATAACTTATACATATTAAAGGTAATATTAAAAGTAAGAGTTTTCAAATTCACTACTTTATTAAAATTAATAAACGACACTGAGAATCAAATTCACTACTTTATTAAAACTAATAAAAGAATTTGAGAATTTAATTCTTTACTTTATTAAAATAGGGCCGAGTAGCCGACCATGAAATGTGACACAACACTGGTTGGTTATACGTCTTACTATCAACATTGACGCAGCCGGGGAACAGCAGAAGCTTTTACAATACCGAATATGCTACTGATAAGCAAAAACCAAATAAGAGGTTTAAATAAGGAGTTACCATTTTCTTGGAAAAGATAAAAACGGTAAAGTTGCCACAAAAACATATTATAATATAATTTGTTCATACAAAGAGACTAAATCTCTCTCTCAAATAGTTTTTTTTTGTCACATTAATCTTTGGACTACAATGGGCCGGCTCAGTAACTCATACTCCATAAATAGGAGAAAATGCACTCGCTATGCGAGCGGCCAAGTTCGATCTCTGGTCTGGTAACTAGGCAGCAGAGGCGGCACACCACTAGGCCACATGCTTCTTGTTCTCTCTCAAATAGTTTTCTCTCCCGTTTGCTTGTTCCGTTGTGCCGTCTCCGCCACTAGCGTTCGGTTTCGCCGCCGGCGCTAAGTCACCATTTTCTTTCCTTGTTTTTCTATTTTGGTATTATCCCCCTTCGTCTACTGGATTCGACGTTGTTGTTTTCCCTTGTTGCATCTATGGCGGTGGCCTTTCTTACCGTTTGCATGTCTCCTCTCCTCCACCGATCCATCGCTTGTGGATTTGCTTTGCTCTTTAATGTATTTCTTCTCTTGCATGTCAAGCTGGTGGAGCTTTATTCAACCATTAGGTTGTCTGTAGTTTGAGATTCTTAGAATGGATGTCGGTTCTGGATTTCACTGGTTCTGGAAGCTGCGGTGGTTAATGCGGTGGTTGGGTTCTAGTCGGTTTAAGACGGTGTTTTGGTGGCCAACTATTCATAGGAAGTGTGTCTTCGGCTCGCATGGTTCTTCAGTTGCCGCTGGTATTGGTGTCGAGTGGTGGATCGTCCGTTTTGGCGGATTCGGTTTGTCTGGTCTGATGAGGGTTCACGGCGGCTGGAGTGCTTGGCGAGCAACTAGGGAAACTTCTTCCATGTTGGGCTATGATTTGAGCTTTTTAGAATTTATGGAGGCCCATTTCTATCTTAAATAAGGCTCAATTTTTTTGTTGTATAAATCCTAATCTAATATGTTTTTAGTAGTCATCATTATATTAGTCTTAAGTTTAGAAGTACAGCTCATCTGGAACTTTTTTCTCCTAAAGTTGTATGGTTCAGTTTGATATTGATAATCAAGAATTTAGAAGAAAGTGTTAAGTTTAGGAGTTTAAAATTTTCTAGACTACGTTCTCTCATTTTAGGAGTTCTTTGTCTCCATTTTGGAGAATTTTATTATCTCATGTGTGAGGTCATTTACCCTTTATGAGTTTCTTTCTTCCTCTTAGTGGGATTTGATGTACCTGCTACTCGGTTGTATTTTCTTACTTAATATTAATATAATATAGAAAAATTTTGTAAATTGGGTACTTTTTATTTTTTTATTTTGGAAAATAGGTATTTTTGTTTTAATTTGGAAAATAAGTACTTTTGGTTTTTTATTTGAAAAATAGATATTTTTGTTCATTCACGCTAATCATTCACATAAAAATTCATCATTCATATATATAAATCATTCATCATTCACACAAATAATTCATCATTCACACAAACAATTCGTCATTCACGAAACAAAAAAATACCTAATTACAAACAAAAATTATAAGATACCCATTTAACAAATTATAAAACTTTTTAATACCCTATCACCCTATTTTCTCTATTATATATGATGACGAAAAATAATAATAATTTTTCATAAAAAGATCTCTGTATTTTAACTGGTGATAAGGTTTTCAATATTTTCTTACTTTTAACTTACTTTTTTCATTTGCGAAAAAATAAAATATAAAATAATAGTAACTTACTTTTTCCAATAGTTTTTGGTTATGTTTAAGTCAAGGTTGTTTATTAGTTTTTGCTTATCTTCTATAACAACTTNTTTTTTTTTTTTTTTAAAAAAAAAAAAAAAAAAAAAAAAAAAAAAAAAACTTTCTATTTACTTTTAACTCAACATTTGTTCGCCATTAAAAGCTTCCAACGGCAACATTACGATCTTATCCAGTTATTTATGGTTTTGTAAACTATCTAAGAGAAGAATCAGCCCATACGTCAGAGCTATTTATATCTTATGCTGACAAGTTGCTTTAAATTTTAGGATTTTTGCAAAAGAAATTAAAAAAAACTTCAAAGTTCATTTCTTTTGCTAGTTTATAGGGCCAGGCAAAAAAAAACCAGAATCGAAGAACCGAAAAAATAGTTTCGGTTTCACCCAAAAATACTCGATAGTTCTTGAGATGAAGAACCATGGGTATCGGATAGGAACCGTAATCGAACCGAGAACCAATGGGTAGAATTGAATACCCGAAATATATATATATGTATATATATATATATATATATATTATTTTGGGTATTTTAGTTTATCTTAGGATAATTTTTATTTTTATTCGGGTAATCTTTGTATATTCGGATACTTACGTGTAATTTATCTTAAATTTTTTGGATATTTTAGTTTTTTGGGTAATTTTTGTGTTTTCGGGTATTTTTTAGTATTTTGGGTCTAGAAATATCCGGAAACAACTTAGAACCAAAAATTTCGTGTATTTTTTTGGTATTTTGTGTCTAGAAATACTTGGAACGGACTTAGACCCAAAAATTTCGAGTATTCTTTTGTATTTCGGGTCAGAAATACCCGGAATATAACCAAAAATTTTGAGTATTTTCCGGTTCCTTTAACATATAACCGAACCGATCCGGAACCGACAAAAACTGTACCGAAACATAACCAAATATTTGAAAAGTATCCATTAGATATTAAAAATTTAGGACCCGAAAAATTGGAACCGAATGGTTCCTACCCGGAACCGAACCGAATGCACGAAAACCCAACCCTACCGATTTTTACATAATTTCAGTTTCCAACAGTAAACCATGAAATGCTAGTTAAACTGCAGTTTAATTTCTTAAACTCTTTTTTGGAAGTTACGTCTAAGTTTGAAAATAAAATTTAGAAAAAATTAGGAGAATAGGGACTAATATGTTTACTAATTTGGAGAACATGCACCTTTTGATTTTCTTTGTAATAAGGTACTTTTACCTAAGTCAATTACAGTCTTATCCCTCTCTATAATTTCAGGAAAAACATTTATTTAATATTAATATTTATATTAAAATTTTGATAAATAGAATTTGACAAGATTTTAATAATTAAATCATTAAGGAAAGAAACCTCTTTTTACTTAGTTTTTTGGGAGCCGACTTCATCTTCTCCAAAGTAATATACTCCTACGTTTTGGTCTCCGACGGATTGTCTAATTCTCCGGCGAGGTCTACAATTTCTGGTGAATATTCGATTTCTTATTAAAGGTTTCATTTCTGATACTTTAAGTGCAGCTGCTACTCTTTTAGATGCATCGTGAGTGTATAATGATCTTTTATCATCAATGCATCTAATCATTTTTCATGATTACTTCATCTATTTGTTGCTTTAAAACAATTGTGTTATTGGATTTGACATCAACCAACAATCTTTTGAAACAACAAGTGATCATATCCTTAAACTCTTAGTCTTTTCATTCAAAATCAAGGAAATTCTTTGATTTTTTTTTGTTTTTTGGATATTAGGAGATACTTTGTTTCTGGGTTTTAGTATTCACATGCCTCATCTTTCATAAATCAAAATTCTTTGAATATATTGCATACGCATGCATATAAATTATACACGTGAATTAGAATTGAACATATGAACCACATCCATTCATGTGATTAGTAGTGTAAATGTGATCATATCGTTCAACTTTTATTCAACATTGTTTGATGTCATATTATGTTTATATTGTGATGTAGACATTTTATAAATTGCATCCATTCATGTGTTTGAATTTTTGCAACATTCAACAAGTCGGATTGTAAGTTTCAACCTAATAATTAGATGGATGATGCAATGGAATGTGCTTAGATGGTTGTGGAGGATATAAGGCAGGGTACTCGGAAGGATGTAATGAAGGGTGCACAAGTTGACTTGCCAGATGATTCTCGTAACAATGATCGATTAAGAAAGGTGTTGTTTTCTTAATATTCAGTCTTGTCCTTTATTTAGATTTTCGTTATTAGTTCTCCGCCTTCATCTTGTATTTCTAATGTTTTCGTTATTTACGCCGCATGAAAAAGGTGATTGATGGAACTACTCAAGATATTAACATTCACAATCGCACGAGACGCATATGTAATCCTTCAGCAGTAACCAAATCTCCGTACACACAAGAGTCTAGGAAACAAGAGGTGCAATTACGCGTTCATTCATTATTAATGTACAATCACCTTAACCAATATAAATGTTGTAATGTAGTAGGTAGAAATTGATCTACGCTTATTATATTGAATTGAACTTTTTAGCAATTGCGTTTGTTTTACATGAACAATATATATACACGTGAACAAAACAATTAATCAAATTTTTTCATGTGAACAATTTACATACACGTGAATAAAATTCATTCATGTGTACAAGTGACATACATATGAAGAGACTGCATTCATGTGAATATATGTAACACAAATGATTTAGTACCCACTAAAACAACCATAATTTCCTTATATTGATCTACGTCTAAAACAAAATCAAGAATCTTTCATAGTTTCCTTATATTGATCTGCGATTATTATATGCTCATAATGTCAATTTTTACTTTCCTAATTTTTTTGTGTGACTACTTTCCTAAAAGATACACATCAAAATTGTTTTTTACTTTTAAATAATTAAATCTTACTTTCCAATTTTAATTACATATATATTACAAATAATTCGAATTAATAATGCAAGGTTATTTTCGCAATTTTTTTTACACTTTCCAAAAAACCACCCAAACTACAAATTATGGACACAACCCCACCTATTTTTCTAATTACAAATAAAAAAGCACCTCATTTACTAAAATACTCTAAAATTTACTTGGAGAGTTTTATTTTTGTAGTGAACCCTACTTTTATTTGGACCAATTTTGTTTGTTCTCGACATAATTTTCTCAATTTATTTTTCTGTTGTAAATTTCCATATAATGTTTTGTTTACGAAACACACATACATACACACAGTAAAATTATAGCACCACAGACCTTTTTGTTGAAAAATAAATATTTAGAAATCAAAGTTTTTTTATATATTTTAGAATGAATAATACCATCAAATAATTTATTCACCTGGGTTTTCCTACGTCAATATGTTGAAATTGTTGGAACTCATTTTTGACCATGGTTTTTGTCAAAATTGAAGTAAATTTGAATGAGAAATTAGACAGCCAAGTAAGCTGAACTAGCTGGAAATACTAGTTAGCTCGGCTAGGTGAGTAGTCAAGTGAGCTAAATTAACTGGAAAGACCAGCTAGCTCAGATAGGTGAGTAAAAGGCAGCTCAACCAAGCACAATGAGTTGAATGAGTACTAACCTAACTGGGTGGACTAGTTAGCTAACACTCAAGTTTAGTGAACTAATGAGTAAAGTAGCTTAAAGGTGAAATATCACCAAGCGAATAGTTGCAACCGTTGGCCGAATGAGCACCAATTGAAAATGTGCAACGAAGAGGTGTGTCTTTTCATCAAATGTCACATCCTTTCATGTGAAAAAGTGCATTGACCAAATATCACATCCTTTCACATGATGTCTTTTTGTCTCATATAAATAAAGGTCTCCTCCATTCATTTTCTCATCCTCTTCTCAAATCATTATTAGAAAACACGGTTTTTGATAGTGACTACAGAGAAAAATACAAACAGTTCCAGTAAATACTCCGCTTCCAATGTCTCGAAAGTATTCACAAAGTACTAAGGTCGATAGGCTTTGTTAAGAGTGAAGCTAACAAAGACAAATAACAGTTGTATCATCAGATTTTGAAATTGCGGTAAATCATCTTACTATGGGCAACTTTTAAAGTTAAAGAAATATTTTCGACTCGACTCCGTTTGCTTTAATATTATTGAACGATTTAAAATTGGTTTATAATTCAATCCGGTTTTACGGTTTCTACATAATGTTTTTCAAATATAAAATCACTATATGCCACAATCTCTTAGTTACAATATACTCTATTGTAATTTTTTATTATTGTTTAGAGCGAACCTTAAGTGTTTTACAATCGACATATATAGAAATACGATATACATACATATATTTTTGATTGGTAATGGTTGCCAATAAATAAAATGGTCCGTTTATTGGCAGAACCGATATGATTTCCATTTTTCGAGAAGTTTTTAAAATATATATTTTTATTTCATTTTAAAAAAATATAATTTTTTTTTAGTTGTTTTAAAATACCAAAGGGGTAACTTTGTTAGAAATATTATATATGTTTAAGAATTAAATTTAAATTTAAATTCTAAACCTTAAACTTTCAAAATTAAACTCTAAATCTTAATTAGTGAATTAAAAAAATGTAATTCTAAATTCCTTAAAGTCATTTTATATATTTATTTTACTTATAGAAGAGACAATATTTTAGTCTTATTTATTTATTTTTTAAAAGCCAATTGGGATTATGTATTATATTTGTCTTGTAATAATATTTTACTACGTACTCACTCGCGCGATGTGCGGGGCAAAATTATTATTATTTTTTTATATCTTAAATTTATTATTTAATAAAGTTATGGAATTTATGTTTTTATATTTATATTTGGAAATTGTATTTTTTATATTATGTTATAAGAGTAAAATTGGTGTTATGTATTTAACTGAATGTTATGTTATGTATTTTTTTAATTCTGTCATCAAATATTTAATTTGGATTTAAAAGCTTAAAGATTGTAAAATATTATATAAAATTTTTAAGATTATTAAGGTTTTACAAAATAGGTATATCCCCTATAAAAATTGTTTCCTCTAACAAAATAAAAATGATTAGATGAATTATGAGTATATATATCCCCTATATATTAAAAGAAAATTAAAAAAAAACATTTTATTTGATAAATATTTACATAGGTTGCGTAAATAAAGCTGACCAAAATTAATGGTCGTAATTAAGTCTATTAGGTAGTGACCCGCGCGTACGCGCGGAGAAANGAAAATATAATATTTTTCAATAATCTTGTAAATGTAAATACATATATTTTTCAATGTATAATTTGACATATTAAGATGGAAAATTTATATTTAATAAAAAGTTTTGTTTTTCATTTAAATATTTTAAAGGCATAATAATTTTTTAATAAATATGTTTCACCAACATATGTAATTTGATTTTTAATAATAAATTTTATAAAATATTATTACC
>OVBE01008824.1:0-16719 GCA_900406425.1 Iberis pinnata | reverse complement strand
AACCGCACTTGAACCGCACCATTTTAACTAATATCTTACCAAATCCGCTTTATTTTTGTGTAACCAAAGAATTTTTTTTTTTGGTACAAATCCGCCCCGCCTTTATTTTTGGCAAAATCCGCCCGCAAATACCAATTTAAGTTGAATAATGACTTTGTCCAAATCCGCCCCGCAAACGTCAAAAACCGCCCCGCCCCGCGTCTCCCATTCGGAGCCTTAGTCTCTTAGAGAGAAGTGGAAATTTTAATTTCGACGTCAATACTTTCAAAGTCATTATAATGGTTCATTATCTAGACCGAGAATAATAATAATAATTATTATTTTTTTTCTTTTCTTTTTTGCATTTCATAAATGAAAATGATTCACAATTGACAATACAAAGGTTGATTTCACCTGATAGGAAAAGAGAAGGCTGAATTCTTATTCTAAAGTCATCTAAACGGTAATTCGGTAAGAGTTAAGAAATTGTGTATTGTCCAATAAATTGTTAATTTTCTTATATATCGAACTTATGATAATTCTGCTACTCAAGAGAAGAGATTCTTTGACGGATTTAGAGCATGTGCAATAGGAAAACCTATTTTTGGATTCTTAAAAAAAAAATTTAATAATTATCTTTATTTTAAATAAAATAAAATAAAAAGCACCAATCGCGGGCCGCCACGTGTCAGTGGGGCCCGCAAGTTGGATCCAAAATAAGAGGTAAAAAGATTGATTTCTTAAGTTTTTCGTGGGCTCTATGCTCTAAGAGTTTGATTAGTACATGGTCTTAGTATCTTGATAATGCAATTTAGCATTACTATATCAATATTTGTTTTTTTGTCCCAAATTCATAATTAATTGATTAACCCGTGAGATTATAGCTTATCAGACTATACATAGCTTCTTAAAGAAGCCATAACATTGACAAAACAACATACCAAATAACTTAAACTTAGCATAAAAACTATAGAATTTTTAACATATTGTATGAAACTCATTTATGGAAGTGAGAAACAAAACAAGCATATGTTCAAAGGAGAACAAAATAAATAAGTCTCGATTTCTCTTGATTGTATTCATGCTACTTGCATTTTCTATGTCAAATCTACATAGTTGAAGAAAATAAATCTAACATACATATCTATATCCATAATCAGTAACAACTGGAACAAATCTAGTAAAAATTTTAATACAAGGCAAAATTGGAACACAACAAATGTGACTGAAAAGAGTAAACTAGAACACACCACATATATCACCCTTAAAATCCTAAGAAACTCTATAGAAGAAGAGTAAACTGAAAAGTCACTTGATAAAAACATCTAGATCTAACCTTTCCAGATATGGGTTTAAGATGAAATCTAATGTAGTAACCGTGACAAGATGGAAGGTGGAGACCAGGGCCGGTCCTGAGATATAAAAAATTTGCAAAGGCCGCAATCGACAACGAAAAAATAGGCCGAATTTGTATAATTTTTTTTAAAACGGGCTGTTTTCTTAACAAAAAATTTTTAACTAAAAAAAGGGCCGCAAGCTAATGTTTGCTCTGCTTGTGCTCAAAAACAGCTCTGGTGGAGACTGTGTATGAACGACGATACAAGGCAGAGATGACTGCCGTGAAGTGGGTGACGATGGCGGTGGCGAAGAGGAGGAGACGACAGAAAACGGGAGACATGGTAAATGATGAGGGATGAGAGGGTTTGGTGGCTCTGGAGGCTTAANTTAAAAAAAAAAAAAAAAAAAAAAACTCTAGGAGAGATGGCTTCCATAAAATCCTAGATCTACAAGGATAAAAAAAACCTATCTAAAAAAGAATGGGCTAGAGAAAAAAGCTTTTTTCAGTAATAATATTAGCTATGTGCAAAATAAAAATTTGTTTATTTATATATATATATATATATATATCTATATATATATATATATTTTTTTCCATACATGTAAAAGTATCAAAATAAATGTGTTTAAGAATTATACACCGTTCTATAAACTATTTAAAAACCTAATTAAGTTAATATTCATTAAATCTCAAAGTAAATATAAACAATTATTTGATTCATGGTCAAACTTTTAACCAATAGCGGTTCTAGGAATATAATTTAGGGTGAATTAGTGAGAAATTCACTTGTAGCCTCAATATTAGGGATATGACCAGAGTGGGTATAATTAGAAATATGGAAACAATATACTTGTTATATTTCGGTTCTGTCCTCTCTCTCTCCTTTTTATTTAATTTATTTATTTAAAAAAAAATTTGCTAAATTTCTCCCTTTCTTCTATTTTCAAATTAAAACATATAAATACAAAAACTCAAATTACACAATCTTGCTAAAAAATACATATTTTTCCTACATCAAACAAGATTAAAATTTTTAAAATGGATTTATATTTTGTAAATCATGAATATTGAATTTGCTTAATGAAATATAAACTCAGGAATAGTCGGACTACTGAACATAATAGTCGGACTACTTATGTATACAAACTACCCCAAAATATAAACCCAAAACCTCAAAAAATAATCTAAAAACCCTAATATATAATCTCAAAATCGAAAATGTAAACTCTAACCCCAAAATATAAATCAAAAACCTCAAATATAAACCCAAAGCCAAAAATATAAACCCTAAACCCAAAATATAAACCCAAAATATAAATCCTAAACCCAAAATATAAACCCTAAACCCAAATTATAAACCTTAAACCCAAAATATAAAATATAAACCCAGAATATAATCCCTAAACGCAAAATATAAATCATACACCTAAAATATATACTCTAAACCCAAAATATAAACCATAAACCCAAAATATAAATCATAAACCCAAAATGTATACCCTAAACCCAAATTATAAACCCTAAACCCAAAATATAAATCATAAACTCAAAATATAAACCATAAACAAAAAAAAAATAAATTATAGTAGTTCGTATATCTGAAATCGTTGGTATATTATAGAAAAGAGAATGGAAAAATAAATGTGCGTGAGAGAGAGTGAGTGAGTGAGAGAGAGTGAGTGAGAGAGGGAGGAGAAAGACAAATTGCATATANGGGGGGGGGGGGGGGATGTCAACCTACAAGTAGATGTCATTCTCTTAATATTATGATGCATTTAAAATATTGAGTGCAATTACTCTATAATTTACATGGTTCATAATATATATTAAAAAATATTAAACAATTAAATTAGTATATGTGCATATGATAACATATATTTTTTTATATAATTGTATGAATTTTAAAACATGTCCATAAAATTTTGAATTTGATAATTTTATATAAAAAATAGATAAACCTATGTTTTGCAAAAAAAAAAGTCAAAACATGTATTTTTGTTTATAATACCAATACTTGTTAGAAATAAAAATAAAAAGTATTAAATGAAATTAGATTTAAATTCAAGATTAGTTATTATTGATATTATACATATAAAGTTTGAATCATATTGGCTTTTCTAACAAAGAAAGAAAATACAAAAAAATTCATTGATAAAATAAATCAAGCTTGAAATACAAATGCAAAGAATTAATTACAATAAAGTTACTTAATAAAATATGATATATTTAATCTAAAACTATACAATTTAGGTGGTTGAATTGAACCACTTTATTCCAACGTAGGACCGCCATTGCTGTTAACAATGAGTTTTATTAATTTTAGCATTAGTAAGTAGATGGTATATTCAGAGCCATGCCTACCTTTATAGATTTCGGGTATTTTTCCAAGGCCATTGAACAAAAAAAAACTATATATAGGCCACATCTTCACAATTTTGTTAATTTTATTTGTGTAAAACATGTTTTGTCTTTGATGTTTCATATAACTTATCTTACTAATTTTAAATTTTTGATTTGGATTTTGGTTTTAAACTATAATTTTTTATTTTATTTTTTATTTTAATATTTTAAAAAATTATTTAATTAAAGTAAACATATGTCCTAGGCCTCTGATTACTTTAGCACGGCACTAGGTATATTGTAGAATTGTTTTATAAATTTTAACATGGAGTCAAAACAATCAAATTAAGATTTACCAAAATTTAATTTTTTTAAAAAGGAGCCAAACAAAAATAAAAATGTATTATGCATTGAAGTTGAACAAACAAATGAATTAAAATTTTAAACATGACTTACAAAATTGATTATAACTTTTAAATTTTAAATAGTGAAAGGTATTTATTTGATCTAAATGCAATTCATACAATGGAAGAGAGTATGAAGATGATGATTTTCAATTTGACGACACACCCAGCTGGTATTATTATACTATTGCACGTATATATATAGTTTCTTCATTTATATTTTTTGCAACCTGTTTTATTCCTATGCCACCAAATATTTCTTACCTCTTATCTTTTGTGTGGATAAACTGTCCTCATTATGAGGTGAACATTTTCGTCACTACAAGAAAACATGCAAGGATTGACGGGCAATCCCATCAATTGCCCGTCAGAAACGAGTGTTTTTAACGGTTAACTAACCGAATATGTCTGTCTGTCCTATAACATCAGTAATGAATATCTGTCAGTAATCCGACAGTAATTACTGATGGATTACTGACAGTACATTACTGACGGATTTTGTGACGAGTTATATCCGTAGTAATACTTCGTCAATAGTCTGTCACTAGTTACTGACGGATTATTGACAGACAATTACTGACGGCTTAATGACGGATATATCCGTCAGTAAAGTTTCGTCAATAAGCCGTCAGTACTTAATCTTACTGATGGATATATCCGTCAGTTTTTTCTGTCAATAAGCCGTCAGTAATTATTGATGGCTTATTGACGGATTTTGAATTAAATTTTAAAATTAAAAATTTATTTATTTATATTTTTGATATTGTTATTGAATAATAATAAAAATATTTTTAATAAATTTGAAAAATATTTATAAAACTTTATAAAATAACAAAACTATATTAATAAAAGTATTCATATTACAAAAAAATAAAATAAACGAAACTATTGTGGACCGAATCGTCCTAATATCGCGTCCATCGTCTCCTGCATTTTCGCCAACCGGCTCTGATCCTCTTGACGCGCGGTCACCAAATCTTCTACGGTCTTCTTCAGGGTCTCCACTTCAGCCTCTTTCCTCTGCATCTCCTCGTCCCCGATAGGATCTCTCGCTCCTCCGGATCCTGGTAGACAATATCGGACCATGGTATTGTAAGATTCCAAGGTATATGAAACCTTAGTCTCAATACTAACTTAAGATACACCTCTTTATTATTTGGATAGTAAAATGACCACACAAGTATGATGGAAAACACTTGATAAATAGGGTAGATTATTTGGATATGACACATCAAGAATAAAAAATTCACAAGAAACAAAGGAGAATCACTCTCATAAATAAAGTTGATTAAAAAGAAGGTTATGAGTTCTTCAGTGAGATCATAAATTATTTAAGAAAAAATAAGACCAAGAATCATCTAAACTCTTATTAAACTAGCACAGAAAAATAAGAGTAGGAGTTTGAATAGAAATCTAACTCGTATTCTTCAAATGACTTTTCAATCTCGTACTGGTATTTGAGCAAAAAATTGACTAAGTGTTTTTAGGATTATCTTGGACTTGTATCATGTTCAAAGTGGTCTGAACTTGTTTAGTAACATCACCAATTGACTTTTGAATGCTATCATTGTCCAGTACTTCACAAAACAATCCATTAAGTGCTTTAATAAACTTCTTTGTCTTGATTGGTCCATCTTTGACTTGCAATGCATCCTCTTAATCTTTGTTTCCATGATCATATCAATTCTCTAATGAAATATTTATTAGAGAAAGGACATTTTGCAAAGACAATTTCAAGTTAGTCACTTTACTTATGTAAATAAAGTATGCATATTATTCGTGCATATCATGTGGATAAATTCTTATTCATCTTCTTCTTTTTCAGTCGTGTATAAGATATATTTTAGAAATGAGATCTTCCTCATGCTCATATTTTAGTATTCATTTATCAAAACTGTAAATTTTCAATAGTTGATAACATGGATAAGAGTATTTTTATTGAGTAGAAAATCTAAATTCTTCGTGTATAGTTAATGAGAAGTGTTCTAAACTCTATCCTAAGAGTTTTGTTGATATTACTTTAGTGGATAAAAATGATTTCCAATGTATAGGTTGCATAATACTAGAAACTTTGTTGAGAAGAATGACATTTACTGCCATAATAGGTATGTCGTCCCTTGCAAAAAGGTTATATGTTTGCTACCAAGTTTATATTAATATAGAGTGGTGTAACCAATCTAGTTCGATTAAATACTTATTTAAATATATTAACAAATGGTCATATTTTTTCGAGTAGCTCTTTAATCTAGAAATAATGGACAAGTTAATCAAGATGGCATTGAGGATAGTAATATTAAGTAGAAAAATGAAATACAATAATATTTTAGTTGTAGGTATGAATTAGTGATATAGGAAACGAGTTCTATTGATCTTTAATTTATCGAGTTTTATTTCTATATTAATATTGTTGATGATGTTTAACATTGTATGTAAATTTCAACTTCTGAAGCTACTTGGAAAATATTGGGCCTATTAGGCCTTCGACAAGTTTGTGTAATTAGGTTGTTGTAGACACTTAACACTCTATTGTAAATCGTAGGTATATAAGCTTGTGTAAAAGGTGTAAAAGCCAAGATCGATCAATACAAAACCTATTACCAAAAGTATCTGTATTTGACATGGTATCAGAGCTACCAACCTACACTTTTAAATAGGTTGTTGCTCTTGTTCTTTAATCTTTTTGAAATCTCTTTTTCTCAAATAACTCTCAATGGCAGATTGGAGCGGGTAAACAGGAGAAAGTCATGTATTTTCTAAGACCGATTGATGCAGAAGCTACGGTGAATGCCATAGGCACTAATTCGAGTGAGCTTTGGCACCAGCGGTTTGGTCATGCATCTTCTAAGGCCTTGGGTTTGCTTAAGCTTTCTGATTTTCATTGCACTTCTTTTGATTCTAAGACTTGTGACGTTTGTATTCGTGCTAAACACTCAAGGGATCCTTTTCTTGTCAGTAATACAACGACTAGTTTTGCTTTTGAGTTAATCCATTGCGATCTTTGGGGGCCGTATCGCACTACATCTATGTGCGGTTCTCGTTACTTCCTAACTATAGTTGATGATTATTCCCGAGCTGTTTGGATTTATATTCTACCTTCCAAACAAAAAGCTCCAACACATCTTAAGAACTTTATTGCACTTGTTGAACGTCAATTTTTTGCTAAGATTCGGATTGTTCGAAGTGACATTGGAACCGAATTTCTTTGTCTCAAAGATTATTTTACC
This sequence comes from Iberis pinnata, assembly GCA_900406425.1. Classification (NCBI taxonomy): domain Eukaryota; kingdom Viridiplantae; phylum Streptophyta; class Magnoliopsida; order Brassicales; family Brassicaceae; genus Iberis; species Iberis pinnata. The sequence goes on along the minus strand of OVBE01008824.1, from coordinate 9,433 downwards.
ACTCATGGCATTGTTCACGAGATGTCGTGTGTTGGTACTCTGCAAAAAAAAATGGACGCGTTGAACGGAAACACCGACACATCTTGAACGTAGCTAGAGCACTACGTTTTCAAGCATCATTACCGATTAATTTTTGGGGTTACGGTGCTTTGACAGCGGGCTATCTTATCAACCAGACACCAACGCGTTTACACAATGGTAAAACTCCTTTTGAATTGATTTATAACCGTCCACCGCCAACAGCTCACTTACAGGTTTTCGGTTCAGTTTGTTATGCACATAATCAATGTCACGGCGACGATAAATTTGCAAATTTGCATCATGAAGCATCAAATGCATATTTTTGGGCTATCCATTTGCTCAAAAAGAGTGGAGATATTTTATTATTCAATCTGGAAAAATATTTGTTTCCAGAGATGTAATATTCAAAGAATCAGAGTTCTACCATTCTTCAACACCATCTCCATCTGTCGATCATTTACCTCTGCATCAGCCTTCTTTTACTACATTTGAAGATAATTATACAGAGACAATACCACCACCGGTTCCAGTTCCAGCAACTAACCCGACACCAATACCGGTAAGACTCCAAGTCACATCTAAGACTGTTACTGAACCGTCGGCTGAGCCTGTTTTGCTAGGTCGGCGGTCACAGAAATCGCCGACAACCTACACGTTTGGATGATTATGTCACTTTGGTTCTGCATCATCAACCTGATTCATCTCCAACACATGATTATGTTCCTAATCGTCGCTTCCCTGTTTCTTATAAATTTGATGCCAATGCAGTTACAACTATCTCTGAACCGCGACATTACAAGCATGCTGTTGAACATGCTCATTGGCGTGAAGCTATGGAACGGGAAACTAAATCACTAGAGGATAATCAAACTTGGACGGTTGAAAACCTACCACCGAGAAAGGCGGCTCTAGGCTGTAAGTGGGTTTACCGCATCAAGCTTAAAGATGATGGCTCTCTAGAACGCTACAAGGCTCGTCTCGTTGTGATGGGTAATAAAAAAACAGAAGGGGTTGATTACACCGAGATGTTTGCTCTAGTTGCTAAAATGGTTACGGTGAGAACGTTCTTGCAACATGCTGCATCCTTGGATTAGGAAGTATATCAGATGGATGTACATAACGCCTTTCTTCACGGTGATTTACATTAAGAAGTGTACATACAATTCCCACCAGGTTTTCGTTCTCATGATTAAACCAAAGCCTGTAGATTACATAAATCATTGTATGGCTTAAAGCAAGCACCGAGATGTTGGTTTGAGAAGCTTACGGGGTAAGGTTTTGATCAAAACAAGTATGATTATTCATTGTTTATCTACAATGCAATGGCGTTCGGTTACATGTTTTAGTTTACGTTGATGATTTGATAGTAACAAGCTCTACTACCTCGGCCATTGCTAAGTTTAAAGACTATCTCCATTCTTGCTTTCACATGAAAGATTTGGGCATCTTAAGGTACTTTCTCGGCATAGAAATTCTCCGTAATCCATTCGGAATATATTTCTGCCAGCGAAAGTACGTTCTTGACATCATAGTTGAAACGTGTTTAATGGAATCCAAACCGATTGCTTTTTCCTTGGAATAAATCACAAATTGGCCCTTGCTGATGGTCCGACAATCAATGATCCCTCCAGGTATCATCGGTTAATCGGTCGTCTCATCTACTTCAGTGTTACAAGACTGGAACTTTCATATGTTATACATGTCTTATCTCAATTCATGTCAGATCCCAAAGAGAAATATTGGAATACTGCTCTCCGGGTTTTAAAGTATTTGAAACACAAGCCTGGTCAAGGTATTCTACTAAGGGTTAATACACCTTTACTTCTATCGACTTAGTGTGATGCGCATTGGGGATCATGTCCAATTACCCGAAAATCTATTACGGGATGATTTACTCAACTAGGAGAGTCACCAATTTCATGGAAAAATCGAAAACAAGATGGTTTTTCTCGCTCTTCCGCTGAAGCCGAATACTGAGCTATGACCAATACCGTATCTGAGCTCATGTGGCTACGGGAATTACTTCCACCAATGGGCATTGTTTTCTCCACAGCCATCCCACTTCACTCTGATAGTTTGTGTGCTATCAATCTTGCCGCTAATCATGTCTACCATGCTCGGACTAAACACGTTGGTCTCGACTGCCACTTTATTCGGGATGAAATCGTTCGACGCACAATCGTCACGCAGCATGTTTCCACTAAATCTCAGCTTGCAGATATGATGACTAAGGCACTTGGACGACGATAGTTTTAAGATTTCTTGGTCAAGTTGGGTGTTTCCGACATCCACATTCCACCTTGAGGAGGGGTATTGGGTTTATTGGGCCTTCGACAAGTTTGTGTAATTAGGTTGCTGTGGACATTTAACTCTCTATTTTAAATAACTCTTTGTTTTAAATCGTAGGTATATAAGCTTGTGTAAAAGGTGTAAAAGCCAAGATCGATCAATACAAAACCTATTACCAAAAGTCTCTGTATTTGACAGAAAAACTTCAAAATTTCTGCTACATTATCCTTCTACTATAGTATTGAATCTTTCCTTTGATTTACTAGAAAATTTTCGACCAATTTTCTACTATATTTTTCATTTGGTCGAAAATTGGTAGGAAAAATTTTCCGACCAATTTCCAACTAAACTTTTATTTGGTAGGAAATTAGTCGGAAATATTTCCCGACTAGTTTCCGACTAATTTTTTAAAAAACTAAAAAAATTCAGAATAATATTTATAAATAACAATATTTTAAAAATTAAAATTCCAAATCTTTATAAAATCGATAATGCTAATTTCATAACCTAGATAATCTAATTACTTAAGCTTACATAATCTAATAACATAAACCTAAAGAATAATTTGAAAGGATTTATAAAAATTTTGGAGATTTTTGTGTTGTAATGAAGAAGCGAAGCTCGACTTATATAGAAAAAATAGTCCGACCAAATTCCGACCAAACAAAAAAATTGGTCGGAAATTAGCCGGAATTTGTATTACATTTTCCGACTAATTTCGGTCCAATTTCAAGTTTGGTCAAAAATTAGTTTTTAAATTTATTAAATTTGTGACAAATTTCCGACTAATCCTTGGGTTAGTCAGAATTTGGTCGAAATTTTTTGATAATTTTTTACAATTTTTTAAAATTTTTTTAAAAAATATTTATAATATATAGTTAAAATTATAAAAAAAATAGATTAAAAAACTAAAAAAATTCCGACTAAATTCCGACCAATTCTTGGATTAGTCAGAATTTCGTCGGAAATTTTCTGAATTTTTTTTACAATTTTAAAATATTTTAAAATATTTCTATAATAAATAGGGAAAATTAAAAAATTGGACAAAAAAATTTAAGAAAATTCCAACTAAATTCCAACCAATTATTGGATTAGTCAGAATGTGGTCGGAATTTTTTGATAAATATCTTACAATTTTTATTTTTTAAAATATTTTTAGTAATAAATAGGAAAAATTAAGAAAAAATAGACAAAATTTTTAAAAAATTCCGACTAAATTCCTACTAATTGTTGGATTAGTCGGAATTTTCACAAAAAATTTTAATTTTAAATTATGTTTTTTTTAATAATTGGTCAGAATTTGGTCGAATTTATCTTATTTTTATAAAAAAAAAATTAAAATTTTTAACGATGAAAAAAGAAAAATTTGAAAAAAAAGTTCCGAGCAAATTATCCGACTAATTCTTGGATTAGTCACAAATTAGTAGGAAAATTTCTGACTAATTACCGACTAATATAGCTTGTCAAAAAATTCCGACGAATTTCTGACTAATCGGACAATTAGTCGGAAATTGGTCGGAATATCCTAAAAAAATTTTTCGACCACATCTTTAGTCGGAAATGATGGTCGGAAATGTGTATCATTTCTTGTAGTGAAAAGTAACTTGTTTCTATTCGAAAATAATGATGTTGTAAATCAATCTTAGCTCAAAATATCATGTTTTTTCTAGCTTGGATGGAATTTAGTAAGATCGACGCTGAAGCTATAAATTTAGATACAGAGAAACACCTATTAAATTTATATGGGATGAGAAACTCAAGAAGTTCAAAAGAAGACAAAGTCACAATTTCATATTGGGAGAATAAATTATGTTTCAAACAACGTGAAGATGAATATTATCTTCAGATTTTGTCGAAAAACAGTTAAAAAAAATTACACGTTTGGAGGATATAAAATATTACAAAGGGGTATTTTATATATCTTTTAAAGATGAATGTTTTACACATGGTCTTCTTGACTATGATAATGCTTATCTTGATAGCATTGTTTCTCCAAACTTATGGTGCTTTGGATTGTTTCTTCAAATTCATGGTGCTTTGGAGATCATTTACATAAGTTTTTTGTCATCATACTTCTAGAAAAGTGTCTATAAAAACCGTAAGTATTTTGGATGAGAACATGACATATTTTATTAGAAGACATAAAGAAAAAGAAGAAACATGAATACAACACATTACAAGAAAACACATGTTAAATTGATTGATAATGACACATACTTTCGTCCTTAATATTACCGACGAATTTTGAAGAAGAACGACCACAAATAATTATGTCGGTATTATGTCTGTGTATTTATAATCGTCGGTTTATCGTTATTATATGACGGATACAGACCTTCGCAACAGTCATTGCTAATTTACGAAAAAATATATTACATCGATAATATATCTGATTATTGACGACTTATTTCGTTTTTAACTTACTTTTGTAGGTATACTCGTCAGTATCATGTAATCGTTGTAAGTTGTTGTGTTATAGTCGTTGTAACGGTTTTAAAAACCGACGAAATTATCCATCGGTATTTTTTTATAATAAAAATCACACTTCACTACCACACTCAACAATCTTGTCCAGTCTATATTTCTACTAAAAAACTCAACATGTCTACTATTTATTGTTGGTCGTGGATGGATATTGATCCAATGATGGATCTGGAGACGAACTTATTGCATACTGAATATGATATGGGTAGAGGACAATTCATGTAATTGGCATGCGAATAATTGGAAGCAGAAAATACTTGTAAGTTTTTTACTGTTTTCTGTATGTTGTAATTCGATTGACATAGTTTGGAATCTCTTGTATATGAATGTGTTTATGCCGAGTTATAAGATTTGTTATATAGTAGTAGGGAATTGTATGTTTCCGATAAGATATAAGAACGTAGCAAAGAAGTATATTTTGGGATGGGTAATGTTTAGATTGTCAATTATGCACATAGACAAAATGTACATACGATATAGGGTAACGATGATCATGAAAAATTGCGTGCCAAAAAGTCTAATCTGGACCCGCTAGAGACCGCGCTAGAGTATGTCACAACAATGGACCTATAGTTTTCAAACGACTGAAGAATATATAATCACAAGGAACCAAAAGAGCATAAAAAAAATGCTGAGAAACACTAAAAAATATCCAAGTTGCAGAATATAGATTAAAATATATGTGAACCTTTTTAAAAAAGACGAGATGTAATGAAGATTGATAATAGGATGCCATGATTTATAAGAGAAGAAGCGAAGACCATGGGAAGCCATCATTTTTTTATTTGGTGTGGAGAAGGGAGAAAAAAGGTCTCCCTTCCTAGTAACTAAAATAAATAATAAAAAATACAAAAGAATCAAGTTTGAGCATTGACAAAGCGTGAACGTGAAACACCAATAGAATCGTCCAGCAATATGCTCTTTAACTCATCTTGGACCAAATTGAACGCATGAAAGCCCAAGCTAAAGAGAAACCGAGATTAGCAAGCCCATTCGCCAATCTATTAGTTTTTCTATAACATGCGTAATACAGACATTCAGTTCTTTGCAAGGAAGTCATGACACAATCGCACAAGGAAATAGAGGGGATGAGCGTCCTCAACCCCTTTTTGTAAGAAACCAACCACCAACTAAAAATCGACCTCTAGCTCAACTGTCTAACATGAAAATCCCATGCCATATAGAGACGGTAGTACACACCCCACAACTCTGCTAGCGGCGTCGTACATATCCCTAAATTGACCGCGAAACCTCCACACCATTCTCCTTCATGATTCTGTAGCACACCTCCTGCTGAAGCTCTTCCTGGATTACCTATTGATGCACCATCCATATTCACTTTTAACCAATCAGTCACTGGTGTAATCCAAGATATACTTGATACACTCAGGTTTTAACCCAAATATATTCACTGCAAGTACACAGCAAACGTAGTTGTATAAAAGGGATCGATTCCACAAGGACCAGATAAGCACGACTTTCAGTTCTAAATACGATTTTAGCTAAGAAAATTAAATAAAGTTTATTGTAACTTAGAATAAGCAATAACAAAAAGTGGTTTTAAAACAATAAGATAAAGCGCTAGGCGTTAGGGAGTTCCACTAGTATTAAGATTTGAAGCTCAGGTTAACATGCAGGATTTACTAATGAAAGTAGTTTTCAACTCAAAAGACAATTAAAGACTAATCTTCTCTCGAAGTATTAGATCCCTATGTTTGAATTACTAAAGACAAACTCTCGTCGTATTTAGATAATTAAATTATGCATTATATTCAAATTGTTATGTTCATAAGCATATAAGACAATACTCCTGCAAGCAGAGACACTTATTCATCTAGAGTAGGTCAAATCTCTAAACCAAATTCTTTTGTATTTATTAACCTATATCATAAACTAGGTGATCAAGCTAATTCAAGCATTAGAAACAAATCTAGACTAAGAACCTGACAAATTCAATCCATTATGTCAAACCCTAACTATCAAACCTGGTTTCACTGGGAAACCCCTAAAACCTAACAAGTGAACTACTCAGACATAGAAAAGTTAACAAAAATCATAATTAGAGAAGAACACATATTCAAAAACCAAATTAAAATAGAAACAGAGTTTAGAAATCTTCTCCATATACAAGGTTTTAGAAGTATGTCTAAAACAAATCTAGCCTAAGGCTTTTATAGTCTAAAATAATATATGGAAAACCAAATCCGATAAGGAAAAATCTTGATAAGTCTTGAGGACAATTGCATCTTTTTGGTTATCTTCAATATGGCTCGGGAAAAAGGATCGATCGATCCATGGACGGATCGATCGATCCGTTGTTCTTCTTTCTCCAGGATCAATCGATCCAAGGTAGGATTGATCGATATGATCTTATGTAAGTTTCCAGGGAATTGGATCGATCTATCCTGGCATAGATCGATCGATCTCTTCATATGTGCTTCTATGGTTCGATCATTCTTCAGTTTGGATAAATCCATCCATCTTCGTTTCGTCCGTTTACACCTGAAATCTTCTGAAAACCATCCTTTTTTCTCCAGAACGTCCCAAACACCTAAAATCCTGAAAATACACCAAAAACACAAGGAAAATACTCGGATAATGCCAAATAGCAAGTATAAATACCCATTATAAGGCATTAAAACTGAGTGATATCAACTCCCCCAGACTTAGATCTTTGCTTGTCCTCACGTAAAGCAAGACCAAATCTAGAGAAGAGGTTTGAAAACCGGACCACATAGGAACTCTTAGAATCTTAACAACCTTAAGTTCAGACATTAAAATCTAAAAGACACTAATCCTAGAAGACCACTGCAATTCGATTGTTTACCGCCACCTAACTAACAACATATTTTCTACTCTAAATCTCAAATCAATCACATCATCAAATCATTTCAACTAGCTTTCTAAATTCAATTAAGTACATATAAGTGGATTCTTGCCTATGGGGTATCGATCAATGTTATTTGAATACCTTTTCTATCAAAGCGCCCATACCAAACATAGCATCAATCGGCTTCTGGTCCTGACCCTTTTTCCCCTTTTCTCACTTCTTTTTTTCTTTTTCTTTTTTACTGCTTTCTTTTCTTTGCATTTATGCGCTTTTATGTTTTTATTTAGCAGACGGTTTGATGGGATGAGGAAAAAGACTTCGAGGTCCGCTGCTCAATCCTTTTTTTAATTTCACCGGATCATATTGAAAGAACTTGTCGGTTTTACAGAGAACTGAAGAGCAAGGTACCTAAATTTTGAAGTATAACCAACATCATAAGGAAGAGAATTTAAGATCAAATTAAGTCATATCCAGACAGAGCTAGCATCAAATCATCAATAATCCAAAAGACCGAAACTTTCAAAAGCATATAAATCAGTCAATGTGGTTCCAATCCTAAACATAGCAGTAAATCTAAGTCGGTAATCAAATAGAAATCAATACTAAACTCACACTAGGCTAATAATCATCACAAATTCTGGTCATTGTTCCTTCGACTCCACTCAATCAAAAACGAAATTTTTTGAAATTTTTCATCAAAATGACGAAACATCCAAAGCAACACAAAATACTGTTAGTAGATATAAACCCTCCCCCAGACTTACTTCACACCGTCACAATGTGAAAATGAATCTAAGAGAAGGAATAAGACATCACTAATAGAATAATGACAAAAACCATGAGTTCAAAGAGAGTTTCAGTACTTACCTAAGAAGGAGATCAATTGGCTTCTGAGAAATAACGGACCGATTGATCCATTGACGGATCGATCAATCTCTAATTTCGTGTACATGACCATTTTTCATGGATCGATCGATCCATAGACAGATCGATTGATTTGTATGTCTGACCAACTTTTCTCTGAAATTTTCTGAAACACTTTGAATTCACAACTGAAAATTAATAAGTTAGTAACCTAAAATTTGACTGATTCAAAACAAAAAAATAACTAATCCTAAACACCTAATCAGTAGGTTACCTCCCACTCAGCCCTTGTTTAACGTCAATAGCTTGATGAACTTACCTCCTAAGCTGGAGCTAGATCAGCACCAATGGATGCCCTACAACAACCACCACCATCTGAAATATGTAACTTCAAAACCTTACTCATCATCTCCTTTGAAAAGTTGGTTATTTTTTTCTTTAAGATTCTTGTTTCTGACCTTTGGGGTTGCACGCTTGGTTGAGATTGGAGCTTCTTTGTGCAAGACTTCGGTATCAACACCTTTAGGATTGGATTCAACTTGTGATTCCTGTGCCACCCTTTCTTCCTTCATCATAATGATTGATGTCTTTGCGTTTTAGAAGTTGTTAGAAGCCATTTACTGTTATTTTAGGATCATTTAGATGTGAACATGTTGCATTTAGAGGACTTTACTAGTAAGTTTGTATTTTCAGGAATTTCTGCATTAGCACTTGCATACATATGCATTTTGGAGATTTTTCAGGGCTTTCAGGAGTTTCCAGAACATTAAGGAAAATTTGGAGAAGTTAAGGAAAATGCACGGAATAATTCAACATCGAGCCATGGACGAATTGATATCGAGCCGAAAAAGATGTCTTATCGAGCCGGAAAACTTTGTGGTCGAGCCATGATATTACTCAGATTTAATGCATTTTAGTAGGCATTTATGCCTCCTAAACTTGTAT
>OVBE01008823.1:0-16719 GCA_900406425.1 Iberis pinnata | reverse complement strand
AATTTCTTCTCCAAATACAGGTTCAGGAATTCAATCTCCCAGTAAAGCTCTCAAGTTGCAAAAGATAAAAGATAGAATATTTAAAACCTAAAACCAAAAAGGCTTTTTATAGTTCTAAAAAGTAAAAACTAAAAATATGGAAATAATAGATAGCTTGGAGGACTTGGGTGCAAAATTGGAAATTCTTCTTCTGCTCGAGTGATCTTCCCGATCGATCTGAATGTGTCCGATCGGGCAGATCAAATAAATGCTCGATCCTTCGGAATTTGCTCGATCGGTCTAAACATATGATTTCTCCAGGAACATTTGCCCGATCGGGAAAGTGATGTGCCCGATCGTGCAAATCATCTCGTAACAAGATCATTCTTCTGAAACCTCTGAAATGTTCTGAAAATGTCCTGAAACGTTCCTTTAAGCTCTAAAATGACCCGAACGCATAGAGATCCTGAAATATACCAATTTGCATGGAAAACACTTGGAATAATGCAGAATAGCAGAGATAATTCCTACTATAACGCATTAAAACCGAGTAATATCAAACTTCTTGAAAGATATGATAGATTTGAAATTTTCAAAAATATATAACAAACTTATTAAAATAAAACATGATAACTATAAGACTTTTTAAAAGAATTGGGAGAGTTGATAGTTTTTATGAAAGTTTGATAAATTTGAGAACATATAAGAAATATAAAAAACTTGAAAGTTTTTAAAAAGTTTAAAAATTTTGAGATTTTGGAATTATGGTTGATTTGATAGAGAAGGACAAAATGAGAGAGGGTTGAGTATTTTAAAGCTTGAGAGACTAAAGAGTTTTATAAAATTTTCACAAACATGAGAACATATAAAAAACCTGGTATACCTGAAAATTTAGAAGAAACTTGACCTATTTAATATTATTAAATCATGGTAGAGTCGAGAGAATGAGTGAGAGAGAGAAAAATAGAGATAGAGAAAGTTGAGACTTTTAACGTTTGAAAGAGTTGAGAGTTTTAAGAAAGTTTGACAAACTTGTGAACATATAACAAACATGTTAACTTAAAAAATTTAGAACAAACTTGACATATTTGAAATTGTGAAATCATGAAAGAGTTGATAGAGAGATAGAGATAGAGAAAGAAAAAGATAGAGATAGAAATAGAGAAAGAGATAGATAGAAATAGAGAGAGAGTTGTAAAGTTTTAAAATAAGTGTGGTAGAATTAAAAGTTTTTTTAAGAATATAATAGATTTCGAGTGTAAAAAATATATGACAATTTTATTAAAACAAAACATGGTAGATGTGAGAATTTTTTATAGATTGTGAAATTTTAGAGTTTTATTAAAGTTTGACAAACTTGAGAACATATAAAAAATATGATATATTTGTAAGTTTAAATTTTTTTGACATATTTGAGATTGTGAAATCATACATAGTTGAGAGATAGACATAAAAACAAAGAGAAAGATATATATAGAGAGAGATTGTTGAGACTTTTAAAGTTTGAGAAAGTTAAAAGTCTTAGGAAAGCTTGACAAACTTGTGAACATATAAGAAACATGGTAGACTTGAAAGTTTAGAAGAAAGTTAACATATTTGAAGCTGTAAATTCATGGTAGAATTGATAGAGAGAGATAGAAAAAGAGAAAGAGAAAGAGTGATAGAAATAAAGAGAAAGGGCGATTAACAGATATAGAGAGAGAGTTTGAAATTTTTAAAATTAATGTGGTATGTTTAATTTTGGAAAAAATATATTAGATTTGATGTTGTTAAAAACATATGATAGACTTATCAAAAGAAAACAATGTAGATATGAAACTTTTTATGGATTGTAGTTTTAGAAAAACTTGGCAAACATGAGAACATATAACAAATATGACAGATTTAAAAGTTTAGAAGAAACTTGACATATTTTAGATTATGAAATCATGGTAAAGTAGAGAGAGAATTTTAAAGATTGAGAGAGTTAAGAGCTTTAAGAAATCTTGACATACTTAAGACATAAAAAACATGAGAGATTTGAAAGTTTAGAAGAAATTTGACGTATTGTGAAATATAAAAGTATGATAGATTTGAAGTTCTTAAGAAAAATATGACCAACTTATCAAAATAAGTTACTTTCACTCAATAACACTGAAGAACCCGAATACAACATAATCAAAATAAAACACGAAAAAACTTGAATACATAGGAGAATAATTCACCATATAAAACAATGAAGTAAATAAAACATAAAAAATTAATTAATACCTTTGAATAATGGTGATGACCTATAAACATAACACAAACGCATAGAATTATTCAAATGATAAATTGTACATACTAAAAACATAAGAAACATGAAAAATTTGAAAGTTTAGAAGAAACTTGACATATTTGATAATGTGGAATCATGGCAGAGTTGAGAGAGAGATAGAGAGAGAGAACTCAAACTTATGAGGGTTGAGAGAGTTAAGAGGTTTAGAAAAAAAATTGACAAACTTGAGAACATATAAAAACATGATAAGCTTTAAAATTTAAAACAAACATGACATATTTGAGATTGTGAAATCATTGCAGAGTTGTGACAGGGAGGGAGAAAAGAGTTTGAAAGTTTTAAGAGATAGATAATATAAATGTGATAGATTTAACAGTTTAAAAAAATATGATAGATTCAGAGTTCTTAAAAATATATGACCAACTTATCAAATTAAAATATGTTCACTCAATAACACTAAAGAACTTGAATAGAACATGATCAAAATAAAACACAAAATAAACTTGAATAAATATGAGAATAATTCACTACATAAAATAATAAAGTAAATAAAACATAATAATTTAATTAATACCTTTGAATATGTCCACACAAATAAATTATTTGAATAGTGGTGATAACCTATAAATATAACATAAACACATAGGGGGTGTTATTCAATCATTGATATTAAATTCAAAAGAATTGATTTAAAATCATAAGAAATTAAATGTCTACTAGATTCATTTGCAAAGATTTTTAAATATCTATAGGATTCATTAGAAAGATTTTAGAAATCTCTGCAATTTACCTTGGATTTTGAACCCATATATTTGCTAATAGAAATTCACCATAAGTCATTTCAAATCCATTAAAATACAAAGGTTTTAAAAATCATTTATGGATTGAATAACACTGAATTTTAAAATATGATTTAAAATCCTTCATCGAATAACAATGGATTTCAAACACTATTAATGAATGAATTTCAAATACTAAAATCAATAACACTGGATTTTAAAGTAGAAATTAAAGTCAACTATTGAATAACACTAGATTGTAAGTCAAATGGAATTGATTTAAAATTCATAATTGAATAAAGCCCTCACAGATTTATTCAAATTATAAATTGTATATTTTGAAGATTCATTAATATTAATATTTTAATAGTTAAACAATCCAAAACCTTATAACAACACAAACAATCGATTAAAACCAAAAATCGTAATATGACCAAAACGTAAAAATAAACAACTATTAGAAAAATACACAATATATAACAATTACAATTATAAAAATATTTAAATAAGTTCATAAAAAACATGATGCATACAACATGTTTTAGTTATGAGGCTTCGACTAGATAACCTAATAGAGATAGAAATTGGGAGAGTTGATAAAGAGTTAAAGATAGATAGAGAAAATGAGAGTAAGAGTGGGGCTGTGGGATAGATATAGAGAGTGAGTATGAGATTTTTAAAATAAATGTTGCAGGTTTTATTTTTCTATAAATATGTTAGATTTGAAGTTTTTTTATAAATATATGATAGACTTATTAAAAGAAAATATAATAGATATGATACATATTTGATATTGCGAAATCATGCAAGAGTTGAAAGAGAGAGAGAGAGAGAGAGAGAGAGAGAGAGAGAGAGAGATGAAACTGAAACTTACAGAGATTGATAAATTTAAGAGGTTTAGAAAAGTTTGACAAACTTAAGAACATATAAAAAATATGGTAAACTTGAAAGTTTATAAGAAACTTACTTATTTGAGACTATGAAATCATGACAGAGTTGAAAACATTGAGGGATAGAGAGACTAAGGAGGTGTTATTCAATCATTGAATTTAAATGAATTCTTTTAGATTTGAAATGATCAAAATGTAAATATATAATAACCATTCTGTAAAATTAATTATAAAAATATATATTAAAAATGTTCAAATAATTACTAATTTTTTTGATAATAATGTAAGTTAAATTTATTTTTTAATTTAATTTATATTTTAATTTCTTGCAGCTTAGTTTAAAGCTTCTTGAAAGATATGATAGATTTGAAATTTTCAAAAATATATGACAAACTTATTAAAAGAAAACATGACAAGAGTTTTTAAACAAATTGGGAAAGTTGATAGTTTTTATGAAAGTTTGATAAATTTGAGAACATATAAGAAATATGAAAAACTTGAAAGTTTTTAAAAAATCTTAAAAATTTGAGATTTTGGAATTATTGTTGATTTGATAGAGAAGGAAAAAATGAGAGAAGGTTGAGTATTTTAAAGCTTGAGAGACTAAAGAGTTTTATAAAAGTTTCACAAACTTGAGAACATATAAAAAACGTGATATACCTAAAAATTTAGAAGAAACTTGAGATAATTAATATTGTAAATCATGGTAGAGTCGAGAGAGTGAGAAAGATAGAGATAGAGAAAGTTGAATCTTTTAAAGTTTGAAAGAGTTAAGAGTTTTAAGAAAGCTTGACAAACTTGAGAACATATAAGAAACATGTTAGCTTAAAAAATTTAGAACAAACTTGACATATTTGAGATTTTGAAATCATGAAAGAATTGATAGAGAGATAGAGATAGAGAAAGAAAAGGATCGATATACAGATAGAGAAAGAGATAGATAGAAATAGAGAGAGAGAGTTGTAAAGTTTTAAAATAAGTGTGGAGATTTAAAAGTTTTTTTAAGAATATAATAGATGTTGAGTGTAAAAAATATATGACAAATTTATTAAAACAAATTATGGTAGATGTGAGAATTTTTTGTAGATTGAGAAAATTTAGAGTTTTATTAAAGTTTGACAAACTTGAGAACATATAAGAAATATGATATACTTGAAAGCTTAAAATTTTTTGACATATTTGAGATTGTGAAATCATACATAGGGCTTGATTGGTAGAGCATATAAGAGAGTATTATGCTTCATGCTCATCTAATCATGCTTACTTAAAAAAGCATTTAGGTGAGCATTTAGCACATGCTTATGCTCCTAAATGCTCTCCACCTCTATGCTTTTAGAATGAGCATTTCCAGAGCATTGAGCATAAAAAGAATATAAAATCACTAAATTTAAAATTTTAAATCATTTTATCAATTAGTTAACCTCAAAAATATATTTATATTCATTCTAAATTACTTCTTATTTTTTTTTTACTAAATTATAAATTTTATAAAAATTATTGAAATATAAAAATAAAACCATATTTATTCTAATTCGAGATTCATATTTTTAAAAATATATATTATAAATTACTATTTATTATTATTTTATTTGTTCTCTTTTATAAATATTATAAGATAAATAAGTTATATATGAAAAACTTATAAAATAAAATTCTAAAAATTTTTATTATACTAATATTATATTAATGATTTTCTAAAGAAAATTTAAATATAAATATATATATACATAAGTATATTAATTTTAATATTACTACTTTCTATTAATTTATTTTTCTACTTAAGAAAATTATAAGATAATAAGTTAAATATAAAAATAATTTGATATAAAGTATATCAAATTGTTTAATATATTCACTATATATGATATTTTAAAATAAATATTGTTAATAGTTTTATGTAATTTTAAATTTTATTACATTATGCTCTACCAATTAGTAAATTATGTCTATTATACAGCTTCTGCTACACTATAAGCATTTTCAATCAGGACCATAGTTGAGAGATACACATAAAAACAAAGAGAAAGATATATATAGAGAGAGATAGTTGAGACTTTTAAAGTTTGAGAAAGTTAAAAGTCTTAGGAAAGCTTGAAAAACTTGTGAACATATAAGAAACATGGTAGACTTGAAAGTTTAGAAGAAACTTGACGTATTTGAAACTGTAAAATCATGGTAGAGTTGATAGAGAGAGATAGAAAAAGAGAAAGAGAAAGAGTGATAGAAATAGAGAGAAAGGGCGATAGACAGATATAGAGAGAGAGTTTTAAAGTTTTAAAATAAATATGGTATATTTAATTTTGAAAAAAATATATATTAGATTTGAAGTTTTTAAAAACATATGATAGACTTATCAAAAGAAAACAATATAGATATGAGACTTTTTAATTGATTGTAGTTTTAGATAACTTGACAAACATGAGAACATATAACAAATATGACAGATTTAAAAGTTTAGAAGAAATTTGATATATTTTAGATTATGAAATCATGGTAAAGTAGAGAGAGAATTTTAAAGATTGAGAGAGTTAAGAGCTATAAGAAATCTTGACATATATGACTAACTTATAAAAAAAAATTACGTTCACTCAATAATACTTGAAGAACCTGAATACAACATGATCAAAATAAAACACGAAAAAACTTGAATACATAGGAGAATAATTCACCATATAAAACAATAAAGTAAATAAAACATAAAAATTTAATTAATACCTTTGAATAATGGTGATGACCTATAAACATAACACAAACACATAGATTTATTTAAATTATAAATTGTACATTATGAAGATTCATTAAAATTAATATTTTAATAGTTAAAACAATCCAGAACCACTAAACAACACAAACAACCGATTAAAACAAAAAATCATGAAATAAGATTAGGGAACCATTACAAAAAAAGTAAAGTAAGCTTATAAAAAATATGATGCAGTCAACATCTTCTAGTTATGAAGCTTCGATTAGATAAACTATTAGAGAGAGAATGAGCGAGAGTGGGATAGATATAGAGAGAATTTGAAAGTTTTAAAACAAATGTGGTATATTTTTTTATTTTATTTTAAATATGTTAAATTTAAAGTTTTTAACAATATATGTAGGCTTATTAATAGAAAACATGATAGATATAAGACATATTTGATATTAAGAAATCATGACAGAGTTGAGAGAGAGAAAGAGATACAGAGAGAACTGAAACTTATAAAGATTAAGAGAATTAAGAGGTCTTAAAAATTTTGATAAACTTAAGAACATATAAAAAATATGGTAACTTGAAAGTTTAGAAAAAACATACATATTTGAGATTGTGAAGTCATAACAGAGTTGAGAACATGGAAGGAGAGAGAGAATGAGAGAGTTTGAAATATATATATATATATATATATATGTAGAGAGAGAGAGTGATAGATTTAACAGTTTTTTAAAAAAAAAATGTGATGGATTTTATAGTTCTTAAAAATATATGACCCACTTATCAAAGAAAATATGTTCATTCAATAACACTAAAGAACCTGAATACAACATGATCAAAATAAAACACTAAATAAAGTTGAATAAATATGAGAATAATTCACCACATAAAATAATAAAGTAAATAAAACATAATAATTTAATTAATACCTTTGAATATGCCCACAAAAAAAATTCTTTGAATAATGGTGATAACCTATAAATATAACATAAACACATAGGGGGTGTTATTCAATCATTGATATTAAATTTAAAGGAATTGATTTAAAATCATAAGAAATTAAATGTCTACTAGATTCATTTGCAGAGATTTTTAAATACATATAGGATTCATTAGAAAATTTTTAGAAATCTCTGCAATTTACCTTTGATTTTGAATTAATAAATCTGCTAATAGAAATTCACCATAAGTCATTTCAAATCCATTAAAATACAAAGGCTGTAAAAATCATTTATGGTTTGAATAACACTGGCTTTTTAAATCTGATTTAAAATTCTTCATCGAATAACAATGGATTTCAAACTCTATTAATGAATGAATTTTAAATACTAAAATCAATAACACTGTATTTTAAAGTATAAATTAAAGTCAACTATTGAATAACACTATATTGTAAGTCAAATGGAATTGATTTAAAATCCATGATTGAATAAAGCCCTCATAGATTTATTCAAATTATAAATTGTATATTTTGAAGATTCATTAAAATTAATATTTTAATAGTTAAACAATCCAAAACCTTCTAAACAACACAAACAACCGATTAAGACCAAAAATCGTAATATAACCAAAATGTAAAACATAAACAACTACAAAAATAACAATATATAACAATTACAATTATAAAATATTTAAATAAGTTCATAAAAAAACATGATGCATACAACATGTTTTAGTTATGAGGCTTCGACTGGATAACCTATTAGAGATAGAGATTGGGAGAGTTGATAAAGAGATAAAGAGTGAGGCTGTGGGATAGAGATAGAGAGTGAGTTTGAGATTTTTAAAATAAATTTTGCAGGTTTTATTTTTCTATAAATATGTTAGATTTGAAGTTTTTTAAAAATATATGATAGAATTATTAAAAGAAAATATAATAGATATGATATATATTTGATATTGTGAAATCATGCCAAAGTTGACAGAGAGAGAGATAAAACTGAAACTTACAAAGATTGATAAATTTAAGAGGTTTAGAAAATTTTGACAAACTTAAGAACATATAAAAAAACATGGTAAACTTGAAAGTTTATCAGAAACTTACTTATTTGAGACTATGAAATCATGACAGAGTTGAGAACATGGAGGGATGGAGAGACTAAGGAGGTGTTATTCAATCATTGATTTTAATGAATTTTTTTAGATTTGAAATGATCAAAGTTTAATAGTTTACTAGATTCATTTGCAGAGATTTTTAAATTTCTGTAGTATTCAGTTGGAAAGATTTTAGAAATTTCTGAAATTTACCTTGGATTTTGAATCCATGTGTTTTTTTTAATAGAAATCCATAGTAAGTCATTTCAAATCCATTAAAATACAAAAATTTGAAAAATCATTTATGGTTTGAATAACACTGGATTTTTAAATCTAATTTAAAATCTTTCATCGAATAACACTATATTTTAAACTCTATTGAATTTCAAATACTAGAACTAATAACACTAGATTTTAAAATAGAAATTAAAATCAACTATTGAATAACACTAGATTAAAAATCAAATAAAATTGATTTAAAATCAATGATTGAATAACACCCCCTAAGAGAATTTGAAAGTTTTATAGAGAGAGATATAATATAAATGTGTAGATTTAAAAGTTTTTTAAAAATATGATAGATTTAGAGTTCTTAAAAATATACGACCAAATGATCAAAAGAAAACAAGATAACTATAATTATATATAACACATTGTCTTATAAATATTATTAATATTTTAAATAAATAACATTGTGTTTTATTATTATCATATGTTCGTTTTTCATGCTAAAAATAATGAATATATGTTAGTTTTTTATGCTAACAATAATGAATGTAATGTACGTTTTCATAATATTTATATAAAGACAAATTGAAATTATAACTTTAAATTATGATTACAAAGTCGCTTAAATTTTCTCACAGCCCGCACCAAGTCACCTAGTTTACATATAAATTATTAACAGTGGAAATATCCTCTCTTTATATATAACTAAGTTTTTCTAAAATAATCCAAATAGAATTATTATTATTATTATTATTTCAAAAAGATTTTCTATTCAATGCTTATATATGTTAAGATATAGGCTCACATCAAACCAAGCCCATATCCAGAAAGTAAACGAACAGACTAATTGGTTGGGACAACAAAACTAGAGAAAATAATAAATAATCAAAACCAATTAAACCAAAAAATTGAAACCCTAAAAATTTAGTAAGAAAACCCTACTGGAAGTTTGTCGCCGCCATGGAACTGTGAATCAACTGGCCATGGCTCCGGTTGTGTAGAATGGAGGAAGAGCTGGTCAATTTCCTTCTTTTTGTGTTTAGTTTCAATTAATGAAAAATGATTCACTAGCAACATAATTCAACACTTAAAGTTTTGGGTTGAGATTTATTATCCTAGTGAAATTATGCATTTGATTCTTTCTTTTTGTTATATATATCTTGGATATTAAAACTCTTTTGACTTTTACATTTATTGATATATGTTTTGAGTTTATATTGGAATTATTGTTTGTGGATCGTGTAGGGCATATGTAGTTGATTCCGTTGGTTAACCATCAAATTTTTGGATGGTTTTAGCTAACATTATTGTTGATATAGCTGGCAATTTTTTTTCTTTTTCATTCTTTTTTATCACGCAAGGCATCATATTACCTAAGGTACTCAAATCAATTTATTATTAGTGTTTGTCTTCCAGTTTTTTTAGACTAACCTGCCATTTAATCCAATGCATAATTCCTCGGTAATCTCCGACAAGATAATAATAATCTCTCTTGAACTATCACTGCAACTGAACATTTCTTTAGGAAACATTTGAGCAGTTAGAGTATATAAACGTCATCATCATCCACAAGCTGGAATGGTAGGATTTAACGGCAATGATGCGTCTCTATCACACATATCTGGACTAATGTTTATGACTCCTTCACCCTGCAATGCATATTTATGAGGTTACAATGATATGCAACTTAGAATCCTTGAAAATGTTAAGTTTTGAATTCAAATTTAGTTATATATAATAGATGTTATGGCCATGACATGTCTTGACACCAATTAGAGCAAGCACGAACTTGCGATCTGATGTTTATTTTCAAAATTTTTGTTTAAGAATTGGTTCATTTTTCTGTAAAATTATGCAAACCAACCTATTTTTTCATTTGAGATTGCGGCTTTTAAAATCTTAGGATTAGTTCTGGTTATGACCACTGTATCCGGTCTAGGTTTGTAGTGAAATAGGTGGACTCTTTATGTTTTCTGATTATTTTCCGTATTTTTGTAGTGAATTCCACGTCAAGCACAACTAATTCGTGGGTTAGCAAAGCCCTTAGCATGAACTTTTTTGTAAGTCTAACTAAAATTAAGCATTTATAGATTAGGATGCTTGGCCTTAATCTTCCAAAGCTAGAAAAAATCTACGTATTGTATTATTTCTATCAAAGTCTTATCTCTCTCTGTCTCTAAGCTCCACCATATGCAGTTTTGTTTTTCGCTTCTTTGCGACTGACTTTCGTTTCTTTGCGGCAACTTAATACTCTTTCCCTTTCTTCCTCTGTTTTTGTCTCTTCTTCTTCATTGACATGGACCGTGAACTCTGGCGATCGATTCAAAATCTCAGTATCAGGATTGAGAAGGCTCCAATCCAACTTGACCAGAACACTCAGAGACGTCATGAAATCGATCATTGTCTCAGTCTTGTGGTCAAATGTATCAATCCCCTTCATCAGAAGACACATGCAATGATGGAAACCTTGCCTCGTGCATGGAAACTTGAAGGTCGGTTAACAAGCAGAGTAAATGATGATCAAAGACTTCAGTTCTTCTTCACTCATGAGCATCATCTCTTATCGGTGCTTGAGAATGGTTTGTGGTCCTTCAAGGACTGGATGTTGGTTATTGATCGCTGGTTATGGCGCCAATACCCAGACTTTCTTCAGCAAATCAGTTTCTAGGTTCAGCTGCACGGGTTACCAGATGACCTTCGGGATGATGCAATGCTACGAGAAATAGGGAGTGATCTCGGTTTGGTTGATGAAACCAGAATTAAGGAGCCAATTGGGGACAAACCCAGTGCAGCCTGGGTTCGCATTCAGATGCCTATCACTTCCACTCTGGTCTTTGCTCATCATTTTTTGCTAGATCCCGAAAGTTATCCAATTCTCATCTGTTTTACTTACGACAAGCTAAGGAAGTTTTTCTTCCGTTGTTGATCATTAATGCATGAGGTTTCTAATTGCCAGGCATATATGGACAATCCTCCGATGCCAGAGAACTCACCGGTTACTTCGCCTCACAAAAGCCATAACTTTTTACAACTCTCTGAGAATTCTCCAGTCTCGAGGGCTGGTTCAAATGAAGCCTTAGCCCCTGTCTCATCGCCTCGAGGGCTGGTTCAAATGAAGCCTTAGCCCCTGTCTCATCGCCTCAGTGGAATGATGCTCACTTTTTACAGGAAGTAACCTCTCGTCCTGATATAAATCTGTTGATTAGCTTGGCAGTATTGAAAGAGATAGGCGTTTCTCCTTCGCTGTTTGGTCTTAAGAGAAAAGCATAAGAGGATTCAGATGCAGTAGGACCTTCAACAAGGCAGAAGACTTTGGATTCTAACATTGATAAGGGGAAGGTGGAGACCCCGAAACCACCCTCTGCAGAATAAAACTACTGTACTGGAATTGTCAGGGACTGAGGAACCCTCTGACAATTCGTCCACTCCAGAGCATGGTAAGACACTTCCATCCCCATCTACTTTAGGTTTTCCTAACTCTTTTCTTATTCCCCCTATGGGTTCTAGGGGAGGTATGGCTGTGTTTTGGGGAAGTAATGTAAATCTAAGGGTACTTCAAGAACCAACCATGTATAAATTTGATGCCTATATGGTAGTAGATAATGTTTTGTTTTATTTTCATTATCTATATGGTCCCTCAAATTATCAAGTTAGGACACAATTCTGGAACTCTCTATTATCTCAGGTTGATACTCTCCATAATGACAATCTTCCTCATTTATACTTTGAGAACATAAATGATATAACTTCTAACAGGGAGAAAAAAGGAGGGCCTCAAAGGCCAGAGTATACCTTTCAGCGTTTAAGAAGTTTCATAAATGGCTTAGGCCTTCAAGAGATTCATACAATAGGTGGCTATTACACATGGGCAGGCCATAGATACAACTATTCGATGAAGAGTAGAATTGACACGGTGTTAGCCAACCAAAAGCGGATTGATCTTTTTGGAAAAGCTTATGTGAAGCTACTTAATTAGGGAGGTTCAGATCATCATCCACTTTTGATCACAACAGATTCTACCTCTAGGACAAACGAGAGGCTTTTCAAATATGAATCACGCTGGAAACATTGTCCATCCCTTTTACCCAGAGTAGATCACATCTGGAATACTTCAAAGTCATCTTATTCTTCCCATACCTTCTCTGGTTTACTACAAGAGTGTCGAAAGGGCCTCTCCAAGTGGAAAAAAAGAAGAGCATTTAAATTCAAGCAAACAGATTCAGAGCTTAACACAACAATTACATACAGCTTATGAACAATACCACCCAAACCTTGCCCTCATTGCCAGTTTAAAATGCCAACTCTTTAAAGCATGAAAGTAAGAAGAAGAATTCTGGAGGATAAAGAGTAGGGCTCTCTGGCTCACAAGTGGAGACAAGAATACTTCATATTTCCACTCCAAAGTCAAGCAAAGACGACACCACAACAGAATCACATATATTATAGATGACTCTGGAGTTGAGCATCACGATGAAAAGCATATAGGGACAATTTTTGTTAACTATTTCTCCAAAATATTTCAAGCCACTGTCTCCACAACTCCTCAATCTTATGATCTCTTAACTGATTTTCCTTGCAAGTTGGAACATCATATGGACCAGGCTTTAATTGCAAATGTTACAGATGTTGAAGTTCATAAGGCCCTTTATCAAATGCATCCTGACAAAGCTCCAGGACCAGATGGGCTTACAGCTTCCTTCTATCAAACACACTAGTCCACAGTAAAATCAAAGGTACTTTCTTTTGTGAAACTGTTTGTCCAAGAAGGTTTCCTAGAGCCTAAGATTAAAAAAACCTTCATCTTCCTAGTCCCTAAACTTCCACAACCCCAAACACCTAAATATTTTCATCCAATAAGCCTAGCTAATGTGGCGTACAAGATCATATCTAAAGTTTTAGAAAATAGGCTTAAAATTTGGTTACATAGTCTTATCTCTGAAGAGCAATCAACTTTCATCCCACACAGACACATCACAGATAATGTTTTAATTTCCCAAGAGTTAATTCATTCACTCAGGACACGTGTTAGAAAAGATAAATACATGGATTTAAAATTAGACATTGTGAAAGCCTTTGATAAAATAGATTGGCAGTTTTTGGAGTTTATCCTTAGAAAAATGGGTTTTCATGAGAAATGAGTTTCCTGGACAATGAAATGTGTTACAACAGTTGAATATTCTATTCTTATTAACGGGCAGCCAAAGGATAGAATTCAGTCACAATGTGGAATTAGGCAAGGGGATCCTTTATCTCCCCACCTATATATTTTGTGTGCTGAGGCTTTCACTTATCTTGTAAGAAGGCAAAACACCTCAAACCTACTCATGGGATTCAAAGCCAGCAAAAATGGTCCACCAGTTTCCCATTTAATGTTTGCTGATGATCTTCTAGTGTTTAGCAAAGTCACAAACAGGAAGTTAATGCATTGCTGAGTACACTTCAGGTATATATTCTGTGTGCTGAGGCTTTCACTTATCTTGTAAGAAGGCAAAACACCTCAAACCTACTCATGGGATTCAAAGCCAGCAAAAATGGTCCACCAGTTTCCCATTTAATGTTTGCTGATGATCTTCTAGTGTTTAGCAAAGTCACAAACAGGAAGTTAATGCATTGCTGAGTACACTTCAGGTATATATTCTGTGTGCTGAGGCTTTCACTTATCTTGTAAGAAGGCAAAACACCTCAAACCTACTCATGGGATTCAAAGCCAGCAAAAATGGTCCACCACTTTCCCATTTAATGTTTGCTGATGATCTTCTACTATTTAGAAAAGTCACAGATCAGGAAGTTAATGCATTGCTGAGTACACTTCAGGTATATGGGCAATATTCAGGTCAAAAGATAAATTATCAGAAATCATCTATGCTCTTTAGGAAAGGAGTTGATCATGATACCATCTCATCAATGAAAAAAAGACTGGCATTAATAAATCAGGGGGCTTTGCAAGTATTTGGGACTTCCTGACATAATTAACAGAAATACTTGTTCATTGTTCTCACATCTTATTGAGAGGATTAAGCAAAAGATGGAACATTGGACAGTTAAATTCCTATCATCAGCTGGTAGAGACATATTGATCAAATCAGTTCTGCAGTCCCCAATTATGCAATGCAATGCTTCTTATTGCATAAAAAAAATCTTGGCACTTTGACAACCCTAATTTGTAAATTCTGGTGGGATGGCTTGCAAGAAACGGGAAAAATCAACTGGGTTGACTGGCATACAATAACCAAGAGCAAATATACAGGTTGTATTGGAATAAGAGATTTAGGTGATTTTAATTTGGCACTTGTTTCCAAACAAACGTGGATGCTCCTTACATCTCCAAATACTCTGTTTTCAAGAATATTTTAGGCTAAGTACTACCCAAAAACGTAGTCCAGGAAGCTCACAGAACAAGTGATTCCAGTTATGCTTGGAAGAGCATTTATGCAGGTATTCCTTTAATCAACAGAGGAATCTATTGGGTGGTAGGAAATGGGTAACAAATACGAATATGGGAAGATAAATGGCTATTAAAGCCTCAGGCTATTGCAGTCCTGCGAAGATGGTCATGTTGTCCAAGAAATATGAGAATAAAGGAGGTAATGACTGATCAAAGAATTTCATGGTTCCTTATCAAACTTGAGCAGTTTTTAGATGCTTCAAATGTTCAAGTTGTTATGCGTATCATGCCAAGCTCTCTTGGAATGCCAGACCAAGCTATATAGATGTATACCAAGACTGGTTTATACAATTTGCGTTCATGTTACAATCTACTGCATCATAGTTCTCCGAGTGAATCCCAAAACCTAGAGCATCATGCTTATTATAAAACAATTTGGTCTTTACATGTTCCATCTAAATTGAAACACTTCTGGTGAAGAGTACTTACTAATTTTCTTCCGATTGCTCACTCACTAGTCAGAAGAGGCATTCGAATTGATAGCATCTGTCAACTTTGTGGAGAAAGGGATGAGATTGTTGGTCATTTGTTATTTGGCTGCCTAGTTTCAAAATAAATTTGGACTTTAAGTCCCATTACATGATTCACATCAACGTCAGAGAATGATTCATTGAATACAAATCTCAGTCTATTGTTTGAAGGATTATCTCAGAACAACCACCAACTAAGCCCTCTGCATATCTTTCTTGGGTGGAGCATTTGGAAAATGCAGAATGCATTGATATTTAGGGGTTAGCATCTTAGTATCCCAGAAACAATCAACAATGCAATCACTTTTGCAACTTAATGGTAGGAGACAAATTTGGATCATCAGCAAAATATTAATGTTGAAACAGGGAAGAATAGGACGACCTCGGTTGTCTCTTCCATCCCTCTTCAATCATATTTTGAATTTGATCCAAATGCTTATTTCTTATGTACAAATGGTTCTTAGCTATCAAACACTGTACTTGCAGGAGTGGGATGGGTTCTCTACTTCCAGAACTAAAAGATCTTTTAGGGTTTTAACTCAACAAGAACACCCTTGCTTTCTTCAGCGGATGCAGAAGCACTTGCAATCTATGAAGCTTTAAACCAACTTCTGGTTCTGGGTTATAAAAGTATCACTCTTCTTAGTGATTCACGTATTCTAACAGAGATACTTTTCCTATCCCATTCTCCTCATAAGCTGATTGAATGGAGAAATAAAATTCTTATGAAGGAATGTTTAGCTCTAATATGGGATACGTTCATCACTATTCAGAAGTTTGATCATTTCAGCATTACTTTATTCCTAGATCTCAAAATGTTGTAGCTGATATTTTTGCAAAAAATGCTAGAATTCATCAGCTGAACTCCACTGTCCAATGGTTGTAATGTTTATCACTTTCAAAGAGAAATCAAGTTGACAATATATATATATATATATATAT
>OVBE01008822.1:0-16720 GCA_900406425.1 Iberis pinnata | reverse complement strand
TATAAACTATTTTTAAAAAATTTTTTGCCCCGCGCACAGCGCGGGTTACACCCTAGTGGTGTATTAAATGGGAAATTAGAACACATATGGTATATTAATATGGAATTTTCCTTTTAATTTATTATAATTGTTTTTATTTAGGTAACTGAAATCTTAAATGCATTATAGAATAAATTGTTTTTCTTATTTTGAAATTTATATTACTCATACATATTAATTATATTTGCACATATTCCATGTTTATTTTTGGAAAAACTTAAACATCAATCTTTTGTGTATAAGAGAAAAAACTTAAACATCAATCTTTTGTATACGGACGGAGTATGAATGATTTGTGTTTCGAATCATTTAAAAATGAATCCTTTAGCTCTTTGTGTTTTCTTGATGCAGTTATTACAGAATGTTACAGGGAGTCAAAAGATTAGTGTGCCGATAATAATTGTTACTTGTGGTATTGCAAAGATGTTTGTTGGTGAACTTATTGAAACAGGTATTAGCGATTTTAGCCACTTTCAAACATCATTTAACATGAATCTTTAAAAAGCTGAAACATTGTTTTTGTAGCTAGAGTTGTTATGGGAGAAAGGAACGAATCAGGACTTATAAGACCTTGTCATATTAGAGAGTCTTATAGGAGATTAAAGCTTGAAGGAAAAGTGCCTAAGAGATCAGTTCCACGGCTTTTTCGATAGTCCGAACAAGAGCGAAAGACTCGGAATTTTGCATATGTAGCTTGGTGATTAAGATCTATGGGTTTAAAGTATAGAGCATAACAGAGACATGAATTCTATTGTTCTTCAATGTTTTGAGCTTTGTGGCAAGTTTCTTCTTTGTATACAGATCTTATTGCTTTGAAGTGGTAACTCGGTTTACGGTTTTTGGTTTTATAAAAACTAAACCGGACCAAATTTTTAGTGATTCTGTTTGGTTTTATTTGGCTTTAGTGAAAACATATCTAAAGTTTGAAATAGGGGTGAGCAAAAAAATAACGAAACCTGAAAAACCGAACCGAAATATCCGATTCTAAACCCGAATCGAACTATAAAATTATCCGGATGGATATCAAAATTTATTATCCAAATAACCGGAATCGAATCCGAACGGAATCAAAATTTTAGGAACTGAACAAAACTATCCGAATTAATTGAACTTCACAAAAAATAAACAATATTTTAATTAAATATACAAATAATATAATTACTTATATTTATACTACACATTATTAATTAAAAATACTTTTTATGTTTTATTTTGGTTAAGGATTTTTTTATCAAACATCAAATAGGAACCGAAATATTCGAATGGATACCCAAACAAAATAAAATAATTACCCGAATGGATAACAAAATATATTATCCAAATAACGAGAACGGAACCCGAACCGAACTTTAAAAATACTCGAATGGATCCTAAATTTCTATATATGAACTACCCAAAACCCAGAAGAACCGAACCGAATATAAGAACCATTATCGTTTCAGTTCGATTTGGTTTAATTTGTATATAAAATTTAGAACCATTTGAGGACCGATAACTTAATCGTTCCACTTTGTTCAAATATTTTATCCAAAAATATCAAAAAAACCAAAAATATTCAAAATATTTGAAACCAAAAATATATGATAGAACCAAAAATACTCAAAATATCGGAGATCAAAAATACACAAAAAAACCAAAAGCACCTGAAATCTCAAAATTTGGTAAGAGATGACAATTCATGGTTCTTGATATAAACATTTATCTTATATTTTTGGTTTGGTTCGGTTCCTCGGTTTGGTTTGATTCCAAACCAGTATTCCATGGTTCTTGATAAAAAGAACTATTTGGATAATTTAAAGGAAATCGTAGTCGAACCGAACCTGATTTTTTGGTTTAGTTCGGTTTTGTTCTTCGGTTTCGGATTATGTCCACCCCTAAATAGATCTTATCATTTTTTTAATCAAACCAACCAGTTTAAACTTAAACATTTCTGTTTGGTTAAGGCTGAATTTTTGTTTCCCCAACACTATTTTTTTATCTCATGTCGAAATCATGGAATAAGAATTTGAGTTTTTTACATATGTGACGATCCAAATCGGGTCTACTATCAATTTAGTACGGAGAAGTTTTCGGTCACACGTTAAGGTGAAACAGAGCTTAGTGGGCCTTATGATGGGCCGAAGCATAGAAACTATGGGGTTGTGAATTGGTAATATAGAGAAATTATAAGGACTAGATTGAAAAATAAAAAAGAATAAAAAGAAAGTTCACCACAATAACGCACCCACTATCTTTCTCCTTCTTCTTCTTCCTTCTCCTTACAGTTTAACACAGAGCCTTCGTTTCTTCTCTCTTTCTTCTATTTATCCCTTTTTTATTCGTTTTTGATCAATACGAGATTATTGAAGCTTCGAGGAGATTGTGTTTGGTTTGTATTCGTTTGATCGGAGAAGACAAAACTCTGTGTGGAGATAATTAACCAATCACAGATCGGAATCGGAAACTTACCATTACGAAACTCGAATCGAGTTTTCACTTTGGTATAATGATGAGGTTTCTCTTCTTTTTCTTCTTCTTATTTTCAATATTGATTTCATCTAATTTTTCCACTGATTTGGTTTTTTCTTTCATCTTCTTCTTTAGTTTTTTTCTTGGATTTACGTTTTGGAGTTTCTAATGGATTCAATGGATCTGAGTTTGATTTTGATTAAAACTTCAAATTCACGTTGATCTTGACTCTAATAATAAACCCTATAATTTTCTTCTCCGGATTTTAAACTTCTTTGGATTTATCAGTTTTATCAATCACTATAAGAGATTCTTCTTCAAATTTCTGATTTAGATTAATTTCAAATCAAAATCTCTCAGACGCATTTTGTGATTTCACAGTTAAATCTTCTTTTCTCGATTCCTGATTCTGTTTTTATCTGATTTTGAATTTGAATTTGAATTTGAATTTTAGGTATCAGAGAGTAAGCCCAGATTATCTTCCTCTCAACAATGGAAACAAGAAACAATACTTAAGACCTTCACCTTCAACACCACCTAACGAATCAATCACCGGAAAAGGATTTAACGGTGGTGGATCATGTACAACCACCACTACCTCTTCCTTAAACGGAGAAGCCCCAAAAGAATTCCGATTCAGATCCAACCAACAAGAACAAGAACAAAATCAAAGCCCTATTCGTCGCGGCGGAGATGTATTGTTACAATGGAGACAAAGAAAACGATCGAGAATCTCAAGAGCTGAGATCCGATCTACCACTATTACCGCCGATGATTCATCATCTTCATCAGGTCAAGGTAAAAATATACAACCACCGAATAAACTCTTAAGAAGATCTGTAAATCCATCTATGCCTCCACCTTCACCATCTCCGCCAATATTCTCTAGCCGGAATATAAATCTTAGAAACAATTTCGTCCTCGGCGGCGGCGGTGGCGGCAAAGAGTCGTCTTCTTCTTCCAGGTTTTAACCTAAATCTCTCACTCCATTAAAATTTCCTAAATTGAATTGATTTGTCTTTTTTTTATCTTTTTACAGAATTGAACTTAGAAAAGTCTTTAGAATTTGTTTACTGTAAATATTTAATTTTCTTTGATTTTGTGATAAATACTCTTTCTTTCTTTTTTTAGTTATTTTTTAATTTCCATGTTTGATTTTATTTAATATATATATTTGTATTATATTTCGTTTTCTGATTTTTTATCAAAGTCTCTGTTTCTAATAAGTTTTTCTAGATCTATAAATTTATTGTTTTTGCACACACAAAAAAAAAATCTCAGATTTTTTCTCTGCCTTTATTTGACCTAATCTTTCAAACATGGCTCCTCGTTTGAAATCACAATATTAATTAATAATTTCCATATAAAAAATCTCTTTTTTTTTTAAAGAAAAATATTTGGTTCTACGTTTTGATTCTGATTCTGAAATATTACTAATTTCCTTTTCTAAATTTCTTCTTTTTTTTAAAGAAAAAACAAAATTCTTCAATTCTCTCCAAGTCTGGAACTTTCTACTTTTTTTTTTTTTTTAATAGCAAAGATTTTAAAGTATCAACCTTTGGATGATCATGATCAGGAATCTTGAAGATCGATCACCATCAAGAAACATCAATAGCCGTATGATGTCTAGATCTGTTGGTTTAAAACGATCTCCACCATCTTCAGATCAAATCGAGAAGAGATCAAATCTCAAAGATCATCAGAGACAAAACGTGTTTGATCATCATCAAAGAGTAAACAGATCAGAATCAATGGCTCAAGCTCAAGTTCATCAAGAGCTTGAGATGAATAATAGAAATGAAGAGAGAGAGAAAGTAACAACAACACAAGTTGAGTGGCCAAGAATCTACATTGCTTTGTCTAGAAAAGAGAAAGAAGAAGATTTTTTGGTTATGAAAGGAACAAAACTTCCTCATCGACCTAAGAAACGACCTAAGAACATTGATAAAGCTCTTCAGGTAATTTTTTTGATTTTGTATGTTATTATTAGTAAAAAAAATCAAAAAATGGAAGTTTGTTAATTTTGTGTGTATTTTTTTTGGATAGTATTGTTTTCCAGGGATGTGGTTATCAGATTTGACCAAAAATCGTTATGAAGTTAGAGAGAAGAAAAATGTTAAGAAGGTAATTAATTATTAACTAACCCTTTTTTAGTTTTTTTGTGATAATGACATTGGTATTAGTTTCTTAAATAAGTTAGATTATTGTAGAAGAAGAAAAAAAAGATGTGGAATGTGTTTATAGATGAATCTAGATGGTGTAGTTGAAGGGTTTATATATTAATTTACATTATGTGGTATAGAAGGTGGTGAGTTGTAGACAAAAATTAGGTGGACCATAATAATAATAATAACATAAAATAGTATTTTAATGGGATTAATAAAATGGACAAGACATGGGACCTACTATTCCACCTAATGGAGAATTATGATCTTTTTTTTTTTTTTTTAAAGGGAAAAGAAATAAGAACACTAATTTAAAAATTGTTTGCATAGTATACTATTACTTGAAATAAAATAAACCCAAGTGGCCTTTCTAGGGTGGGCTTTTAAACCTAACCAAACCGAATTTAGTTCGTTTTTGGTTTATTCGATTAGTTCGGTTCAATTTGGTATAATTTTTATTTTAGTTTGGTTTTTGGTTCGATTTGGTTCGTCAAAAATTTTGTTAAAAAAAATTAACCGAACCGATCCAAACCAAACCAAAATCTGCTAAAATTTCAAAAATTTAACCAAAATTAAAATTTTCAAACCGAATCGAACTTAAAACCAAAAAACCGAACTTAACAAACAGTGCCCAGCCGAACCGAACTTTCGTTTCGTTCAGTTTGGGCAAAAAATAAACCAAAAACGCCAGACAGACCAAATGTTCACCCCTAGGCTTTTCTCTGGTTTTTTAAAAAAAAATTGTCAAAAACTATTTCATCTTTTGTATTAGTTTGCCAAAATCTAAATGAAAAAGTGGTTTTAATACCAATTTTCTATATAAAAAATTTTTATACCTGTAAAGACCAATTATGAATTGAATTTTATGGACAATGTTTTTTATACTGATTTTTAACCAAATAACAACATATAAATGTAATGGTTATTTACTTATTTTGATGGAATTTTTTATTATTATTGAATTATGTATTTATGCAGCAACAGAAACGGAGAGGATTGAAAGGCATGGAGAGTTTGGACACAGACTCAGAGTAAACTATTCTAATCTTTTTTGTTTATTGTGGTTTTTGATTTCTCTTGGAGAAATTAAAAATAAAAAAGTGGTCAATGACGCAAGTGTGGCTTGGTTTCAAATGGGCCAAGAAGAACCAGAAGAGCAAGCCCATCGTGAAGTTCCTCTATTCTTTTTCTTTTAATCTTTTTCATATTTCTTTCTTCTTTTTTTGTTCTGAAAAGGGTGAAGATACATCTTCATTAATGAAAATCAATTTAAAATCTACTTTTGTCTTTTGTTGTTAACCAAACACGAATCAGACTCACACTTATCTCAGCCATGAAACAAGATCTTTCCAAGAACTCAAAAAAAAAACAGAGCAACAATAAACTTGGTGAATCACACAAAGAAAAATTAAAAAAGAAGATAGAAAAAAGAAATAACACCAAAAAAATTAACGTGTTCAGTTTCCATTACCGATTAAATAGCAGTTTGTCAGGATCTTTTCTTGGAAAATCTATTACTCTACCAAAATCAAGAATGTGTTACATAAAGTATCTAACCGGAGTCGGTCATGAAATTTTAAAGGCCACAATATAAAATGAAAAAATGGACCGTTTCTTAAACTAAAATTTTTAAAATGGGTCGGTTCTTAAACTAAAATTTTGAAAATAAAAATGGACCGAAAACTCGTGTTTGATATGCTTAGCCTCAGACCAGCAATGTATCTCACAAGCCTTCTCTTTTACTTTCCTAGCTCGAAACAAAACTTTAAAAATACATATTACATAGACAATAAGAAACATGCTACTTATATATTCTATCTCAGTCTTCAACTTCTATAACAAGAATCAACATATATTGTTATATGTTCTAACTCCCTTTGCCACACTAAGAACATACTGAAACATTAAACCATAACTTAAACCATAACTTAAGCTAAACTGGATCACTTCAATTTGTGCAACAAATATGTTAAGCTAATAATCGAGGCTCGGTTACATATTAAGCACATTCCAACAAAAATTTACCAATGGCTTATGTATGACACACAACTTCTAACTTCCAAGCTCCAGGTTTTTACTCTAGATTTTTATTTTATATATTAAACAAGAAATAAATTTAATTACATATCATTATCATGTTTATTTTTGGACTTGATTATACAAAAACATTTTTGAATGAAATATATTATGCACAACCTATATCGTAGTTCAAAGATGTATTATATACTTTAATCAGTGAATTTATTTCCCATTTTTATTTATTTTTTTCTTTTGTTTTTTGTGATATATTGAAATCTATATACTACATATTTAGTATATATTTTAATTTTTCATAGCTAATAAAATATTCAATTTTTTTATAAGGAGGTGTTATTGGATCTTCATTTTAATGTATTTTAACATAATTGCATTTCATTGTGTTTTAGTAGATTTTATTGAATTGTATGCAATACATGATGAATTTGAAAGTATTTTAATACATTTGTTTTTGATGTGTTTTGGTTAATTGTTATTTATTTTAAAACTATATGTTTAATGATTAAAAACATTTTGTTATTGGAAATTCTAGAAATTAAAAACCCTAACTCATTAGTTCACGATGTCAAAACCTAAGTTTAACTCAATCATCGTCTTTTCTTCTTCTTTCCCAAAATTCTCATATCTATAATGCGATTTCGAATTTTCTGATTTCACCTTTCGGAGATTTTGCTTCTTGTTGAATGTCTCGCTTCCAGAACGAGGAGTTTTAGCAATGGTGAAACAAGCAATGTCTCGAGT
This sequence comes from Iberis pinnata, assembly GCA_900406425.1. Taxonomy (NCBI): domain Eukaryota; kingdom Viridiplantae; phylum Streptophyta; class Magnoliopsida; order Brassicales; family Brassicaceae; genus Iberis; species Iberis pinnata. The sequence goes on along the minus strand of OVBE01008822.1, from coordinate 9,290 downwards.
CAAAATCTCAATAGACTTTAAGAGGGTGAAAACTAGTCTCACTAAGACTAGTTACAATGGGGGTGTTGAAACTTTAATTCAACTGTTGAATCCTTCCAATGAGGTTGTTGAAAACTCACCAAAATCCTACGTGTATTAAACCTAGTTGAATTCTTATTCTTTGGGTCCACATGTCATTTTTATCTCCCTTTTATCCTAAATAAAAGCTAAAGTATTATCTTGCTTAATTGTGATTGGATTATATGGTAGGAGGGTGTTGAAACCATGAGAAAGAAGAAAAGTTTAAGATGTGATGAATAAATATGTGGAAGTGAGAGAAGATGATATGGAGCTTAAAAATGAAAAAGTTAGGGTGTTTAAACACCCTACCATTGTCAAATAGTCTAACCTCTTCAAAAATGCACCAATCTCACTAACCTTATTTTTTGTAAAATCATTTTTATCCTTAATGAAATGGAATAAAAAGAAAAGAGAAAAAGAGAAAAACAAAACTAAAACTCTCTCATCTCTCAAACTCATGTGGACCCCACATGAAACTAAAAAAAATAAATACGCAACCAACATATGGGGTCCATACAATCAATATCTCACATATCACTCATATTCATCCATCTTCTCTTCTGCTCCTATTCTGGGTTACATTGTTTCTAACAAAAAAAAAATCCTCATGTTTCTTTAAATAACAAAATTGAATCATCTCTTCAACACTTCAAGTGGAGTATCATTCAAATGTTTGTAGTGATTCTATAAGGTTTATAATATATTTTGTTTTTGCATTTTTAATATTTCTTTTTCTTTCTTATTCTTAGGTTTAAGCTAGTGTTGTTTTTTTAAAACTTAATAAAATGTGATTCAAGAGTTTCAAGCGGTTGTACTCTACTTTATTCAAGTTTTATGAAGTTTAGAATACATTTTGTTTTTATTTGTTTGCATTAGGGTTTGATTTTTTTTAAGGTCAAGAACGATGTTAAACTAGTATAACTAGTATAATTATATTGTGTGGTAACACTAGTATAGCTGGCAGAACTAATTAATATTTGAATTGTGTAGTAACACTAGTACAATTGGCACAACTAATAAATATGTGTGTTCTTCTTTTGAATAGGGAAATGAGTGCAAATACTCGACGCACAATCATACGTTTTACGGTGGATATTACACAAGCAGAATAGATGGATCATCACCGTGGAATCCTAAAGAAGCTAATAAAACATATTCGATCTTGTTTAGTACGTCTAAGAAAAATGTGACTTATTCTGAGTTGGTTAGAAAAGTTTCTAGTAAGATGGGAGTCAATCCTATGTCGAAGTTGTTGTTTAGTTACATTTAAGAGGTTGTGTATCCTTATTCGGTGTTGTACATCATGGATGACGAAGATGTTTATGTGTATATGATGAGGGTGCAAAAACGGGTGCTTTGCATGTGGAGATTCTCGAGGAGAGCGAACGAGTACAAGTAGAGGAAGTTGGTACAAGAGAAGAAGCATGTACTAAAAATAATATTGTTTCTAGTATTGATGTTGTTCCCACTATACGTTACCCGATGGACGATGTACATTAACCATCGGCCTCATTGTCGTCTCCCACTCCTCCTTTACCACTTCCCTCACCGGAAAAATAGTCTCATATGTTTGAAAATTCATTCCACATTTCATCCATAAAATCATCACTCATACCTCTATCTTCATTCGGTTTGAATATTCTCTCCAATATAGCTAATTTTTTTCGTGCTTCTCGAACTTGCATAAGACTTCTTCCGTAAACTCTTCAAACTTCTTCACGAATACATTGAAGCTCTTCATTACCAAATAGGTTGCCTCCTTCTCAACTTTCTTCTCATATTTCTTCTTTCTTGGTTTTAGTTTCTCGACATTAGCCACTTCCTTGTTCTTTCTTTCTTCTTTGTCCCACTTTTGAATTTCTTCCCAAAAAATTGGCCTCTTTATGATCTCCAACCGATGGTACCATTTTTGAACATCATAGTCATCAATCAGCCATACTTCATCATGAACCGACTCACACAATCGGGCTAATAACTGCTGCTCATCCAAAGTAGGCACTAAGATGCTATTAATATCCTACAAGTAACAAAATAGAGCCAGTTAAACTGAATTAGTTTAACCAAGTCAAAATTGAAAATCCATAAACATAACCCATAACAATTTAATTAGTTTAACTTTTGTATCACTGAGACTGTCATAAATTTCTTGTAGACTAAAAACTTTTAAATTGGGCCGCTTAAACTTTTGCTTGCACATCTGTGGACATCCATCATCCACGCCTTCCAAGTTTTCTCGAAATGAATTCTTTAGATTATTAATACTTTTGAAAGCTAACAGCTGCTCGTTAATTATGTATATTAATTTATAAAATAATCGCACATTAAAATCATATGGAAATAATCAACAAAGAATTACCTCTAAAGGGATGATGAATCCAGGGAAGGTCCAACTCGGGCGGACACCAAGCTTAAAACTATCCATCATATGATGAATTTCTTCAATACAGTTGTTAAACGTTAGTGTACCCCACGGGAACGATTTGCAAGCATTGAGATCATCGACAATTCAGAGCAAGAATGGCTTAATGTATCCTTGGTCCGTCTTTGCTTTCATCTTGATGATGGTGCATAAGAAAAGTAACACCGCCATCTTCAGCCAATCACCGCATCCACTCATCTTGCGGAATTCCCTTTCGACGTCCTTTGAAATCGATCTTGTTTTTCCGCCCAAATACCCGAGTCACACACCTAAAACTTCCCAAATTTTCGTGGCCTTGTGGGTATTCTCTGCAATCTAAACCTGAGATCAAGGCGTGCTCTCTTATGGAATATCGAATCAAAGTCTTGTTTACCACAAACCAACATTCTTTCGGTGTATTCTTCTTTACGGTCCTCAACAACAAAGTTTACATCCCCATCATCATATGAGACTCATACCTCGGCATGTGAAAAATGTGACAAAATTGAGGATGCTCCCTAAACCATGTTATCTCATCCCTTTCTGTAAGCTTTTCCTCAATTAGTGAAACAGTCTTCTTTAAATCACATCTAGTGGCTACCTTGCACTTTTTACCAAACTCACTATGGTTGAAGTGAAATTTTTCTGGCGAAGGAGGAGGAGGATGCTGATACTGGAAAAAAACAAATAAACTAGATTAGCAAGTTAAAACAAAATAACCTACTAAAAAGTTAAACTAAATAATGCAATTTATCTTGTTTAACCAGTTTAACCAAGAAAATACATATAAATGTTCAGTTTAACCAAACAAAAACATTCATAAAACAAAAAAACAAATGCTTACATGATCCTTCCAGTAACCTGCCTTTCTTCTCACACATTGTTTGGTCTTGAAATAACAAAAAAAGAAGCACACATACTTGTTAAATTTAAAATTCATAAATATTCATTAAAAAATCAACTACCAGTTATAGCACTTCCTAAAATGTGTGCTAATAAACAAATATATACAATACTATAATACAAAATAAGAAAACAAACATAGGACCACAAACACATAAAGCCCCACAAAAGCAACATAAAACTTAACAATCATCAATCCCCAATCATCACCAAACTCCATAAAAAAAATTTGACAGCTTTATTAATCATAAATCATATTATAAATTCAACAATTATCCAAACTTAACAAACTTCATTATGTATATTATATATAACATACACATGCATTTGAAAAATAACATATAACACACACATGCGAAAATTGAACCTATCAAACACATGACTCCATTTTAGGAAGTCTAACAATGAAGTCAAAGAAAAGCAACATCAACTACTTCTCAACTACTAGAGAACTCATGCATCCGAGATAAATGTTTATAGGAGAAAATATTTCAAATGTGTGTCATTCTAAAATGCCATAAAATCGAAACCATAAGTGTGAAATCTTAATGTCATCAATTTTAGGATGTCTGGTAATTTATTTTTGGGAAATTTTTGTGTTTTCAAAATTCTAAGTATGAAGAAATGAAACCCTAACTTTCAATAAAACTGAAAAGAAGAAGAGGAAAAGATGAAGAAGAATTAGATTTTACTTCATTTTGTAGAAAAAAAAAGATAAGAAGCAGCGATTTTCGTTTGAAGAAGATGAGAAACTCAGCGGAATACTCTAACTCAATAGACGAAGAATGCTCCAACGACGAACGACGATGATTTTTTGAATCTCAAATTTTTTTTATTTTTCTTACATATTTACTTTTACATCGAGTAGATAAGGTTCTTTACTGGAATTGGGTCACTTGGGTCAAATTAAATTCTTAATTGGGTCGGATTTAATGATTTTCGGATGGGTTTGTGGCATTATAGGTAAAGATATGAGAAGAGAGTCAATATTTTGGTAATTGACAAAAAAGCTAATTAAAATAATTAAAAACAAAAAAGTTTTATAACAAGGTTAATTGAGATTTTTGACATCTCGCGAAGGTTACCAGAGCCATTGATTCCAATGTCTCTCTTCTCAATTCTCTCACTTTGCTTAAAGAATCGAAGAGCAAACTATTATTATTACCGTTGTAGGAATAGAAGAAGATGATTATACTCGTTAGGAGATTTTTCCAAAGACAAAGATTATACTTTCATGTTCTTTGGATCTAGGTTGAAAAAGAATTGTTTAAAAATTATTTTATTCCTAATTTTTCCTATGATGTATTTCAAAAACAGAGCTTTTACTACAGTATTTCAATTGTTTATATTTTCACTAGCAAAATACTCTAAAATCCATTACAACAAAAATCATTTAAAACTAAACTAAAAGTGAATAACAACAACTTATGTATATTAAAATACAACATACAAATACATAATCCAATAACAATGATTTTTATTGTATTTCTACCAAACACACAGTTGAATAACACTAGAATTCACTTTGATTTCAAAATACCTCCAATTACATTATAAAAAAACACCATTCAAAACCCATGGTTTTGGTTTTTCATTCGTTTCTCGAATCAATTAAATTTACTTTTATTGTTAAGATATTAGTGTTAATTTTTCCCATAATTTTTTGTGGTTTCGCACTTATATTATATTTTGATGACAATTTATCTTTTCATACATTTACATGATTTTTTCTTTTTGTATATATTTAAATTTTATCGTAACAATCTCTTATTTGATTTTTTTAAAAATGTTATAGATTGATATAATGTTCTAGCAAAAAAATTTTTAGCTCATTTATTCTTCCTTTTTTGGTAGGTGAAGCTCGTGAAAAATTAATGAAATAATTTATCTCTTTTAAAAAATAAAATTTACTAACCATTATTATTGTGGGCATGTAGATGGAATTTTTAAAGTTGTGTAACTCAATTCAACTCCTTAAAAATGTTTTTATATCATATAGCTATTGTTTTCGTCAAAATATAATTGGTATAAAAAATATATTTATTTTTAATAATTATATAATTATATTATAAATGATATTAATTTAAAATCCAAAAGAACAATAAAACTATATTTTTCCTTCCAACATATATATATATATATGAAATAAACAATAACACCTTATTGTTTACTTGTTTTTAAATAATCTGTGATTTTTTTTTAAAGAACATTTTATCATATATAATTTTGTTTTATGTGACTTCTTTTTTTTCAGATAAACCATACTTTTACCATTTTTACACAAAAAATCAACTTTTGGAGTGATCTAAAACATTGTGATATGATTTTGGTGTTTTGTTATAAATATTAAACCATATTTAAGATTGTATGTTTTAATTGATGAACTTGATAATTTACCTATTTTTACTTCAAGTTGTTGGTTAAGGTAAATTTAATTAAAAACATAAGATCATAGAGAAAAATATATTACTACCTCACGTGTCAAAACCAACTCAAAATAACAAAAACACAAAAATATATCAAAATATGGTCAGTATCAGTAAAAATCAACCATATTTTATACAAACGTGTTTAAAACAAAGCCTATTCCTGATCAGGCAAGCGTTTTGTGAACAACCAACAATTCTTAAATATGTTAATGATGGAGTATCAATAACTAAGCATCTAACAGTATTTTTTACAACGTCGATAATTGAAAAAATAATATAAATTAACTCTAGTAAATAAATAGTTTTCACAATGAACTTTACATTGTCTTTTTTCTGTTTCATCTTTAAATATTTGAAAATATGACATCTTAATAAGATCTTGTTAACAGAATCATCATTTTTATACACCATAATATCTAAAAATTTTATAAACGAATAAACATAAAAAGTAAAATGGATACAACAAGAAAAATTAGATACACCAAAAAGAATATGTAAGANTAGTGTTATATTTTTCTCTTTTATCTAGTCATCTATATATATATATATATATATATATATATATATTCAACAACATCATATACATACACATTAACAATCTTATAATATACTTTGCAATGTACATATTTTGTATAATTATATCTTTTAACATTAATATTTTTTTACATTTATGTAGTTTATTATTCAATATCACTTTATTTTTGCTAGTATCAATTGATTCTGTTTATTTTGCAATATCTTTTGCTTTTACCGACATTTTCTCCACTAACCTTTTACTTAATTTATTTATTATTTAACTAAGAACTATGATAAATAATTAAATATTGTTAAATATCATTTATAACAAAAATATATATTGTTAAATATCATCACGAAGAACCTACATATTTTGAATATATATAAGATTTTTACATCGTAATCTCCACCCAGCGCGAGCTTTTTCACGCTTAGTCATTTTTTGTTCTTCCTCCTACCTCTTCTCGTCAGTTACATCTCGGTTTCTAAAATGTCCCGCTTTGTTCGTTTCGCTCACTCTTTTGCCTTCTTCCTTAGCTTCAAGCGCCTTATGTTCTTTATAAACGCAAGCAGCTTCGTCAATTCGAAGACGCCGAAGACGTTCATTTTCTTCATTTGAGCTAAAATAAGCTTGAGAGCCTCCTAGTAAACGAAGTTGAAGTCTTCTTAACACAAACATTTTTTTTTCTTAATTAAGAAAAACAAAACCATCATGTTCATCCTCGGTCAAGTTTCTTTTCCCGTAGCTTGCTTTGGCCTAATAAGAATACATGAATCATGATTCCTAACATTATTCGTGTTAGTTAAACATTGTTATTGATATGGTTTTTGTCGCGTTTATTTAATGATTCTTCATATATGAATGTTTGATTTACTGTAGGCTCTTGGAGGAACGTGACTCACCAGCCACTTCTCTCGAAAGCATGTATGAAGCACCATTGTTTGATGAGATAGCGTAGCAGTTATACCATTGGTCATATTTGTAAATGAAATATGACTATATGCAAGACACTGTATTGATTCTTTATATCAAACATTCAATAAAGATGATTATACTATTCTCGGATCAACTTCTTTCATGTTTTATCTTTCTTAATTACATCGAATTTTACAGTTTTATGAGTAGAATATGTATTTGATGTTGTGATAGGCATTAATCTGTATTAATTGTTAATATATTCCGATTTATTTAGTGTTTTGTTTCTCATCTTTTTGTTTAGGTTTTGGGTTGCATAACATATGGTTGAAGCAATGAATCTACCATAGAAGAATCAAGGTACTTGATTTCAAGTTCTATACAACACGTGATTTTTTGCACTATTTTAATATTTTTGTATACAGATTTACTTAAACTTATAATAAAAGGATTGTATTGATTAGTTAATGAGATTTGCTTCTTCCTTCTTCTTTCACAATTTTTTTTTCTTTTCTGTTTAACTTTTCTCAGTCTTTGAGTTTTGAGTTGATGCATTATGAAATCATTATTCCTAACTCCTAAATAAATCACAGATATATAAACTTTTAATTAAGATTAAAAAGCACTCCTTTTACCCTAATTCAATTATAACGGAATTGTTTTCCATTGACATTAAACTTTATTCAATTAATATAGTTTGACTCGATTTACACATACTCGGTTTAGTTTTAAGTATCAATTCAGTTTGGCTCAGTTTACATTGACTCGGTTTAGTTCTAAGTATTAATATGATTGAACTTCAGCGTAAACTCAATCATAATAAAAATAGAGTATAATTTTTATAAATTGATATTCGATTTGTTCATATTTATATAACATAAAAAATCAAAATTCGTTCACAAAATTTGATTTTCCATGTAACTAGAGTTTCTATAAATTAACAATATTTTTAGTAAACTAATGTAATCCCAACATTATTAATTTATAAAAAATACTATAAAAATTGAAAGAGAAACTAATACCTTTTAGCTATTATAATTTTATCGTATTTTACCATTATTAATTATGCATGTTTTTTATGTGTTTAGATATGTCGTTAAAACCATACATCTTTTCTGAAAGTATCCTTACAATGATACTACTTCTAATAGGTGCTTAAATAATTAAAATATCAATATTTATTAAAAAGAAACTTGTGTCAATTATTGCAATAATATGAAATTAGATTTGAAACTATTTAATTATTTTAAAACAATGTATTTTGGTTATGTAGAGATCCAAAAAATAAAAATTAGATTTCACGTCGAGTAATTAGGTAAGATTGTTTTGTTATATATATATTAGAATTTTGTTGAATTTAATTTTTATGTTTGGTTTATGCTTTTTCAGTTTCTCATAAATATTTCTTTTGTTTTTAATAATTCTTTTAGATACTATTTTTAGTTGTTAATATCTAATTTTAAGTACTTTTTGGCACATACATAAATATTTTGAATATTATATTCGGGTGAGGAAAAACCATATATATAGAGATCCCAACCATAAGGATTATAATTAGATAGAGTAATTATGCAATATTTTCTTTAAGTTATCAAAAAAGAAAATTATGCAAGATTCTTTCATATTTTATATATTTAGTTTTTTAGGATTTTGTTGAATTTAGTTTTATTTATAAATATTTTGAATTCGGTTCTTTTTATACTTATTATATTTTTAATTCCCTTAGATATGTTTTTGTATTTTTTTAGATATCATTTTTAGGTTAAAAAAATTAATATATATGAGATCCAAAAATAAATATTATAATTCACGCTGAGTAATTATGTAATTTTTTAAATCTTATATATATTTATTTTCGGAATTTTTTCTATTTATTTTGTTTATGTTTTAATTATATTTTAGGTTTCTTTTTTCTGCCAAAGTAGGTTTTTTATAATTATTAGTGTTTCGTTTTATTTTTTATTCTTCTCTTAGATATCATTTATGATTTGTATCTTTTTTATCATTTTACTGGTGAAAATATATATATATATATATATATATATATATATATATATATATATGGAAT
>OVBE01008821.1:0-16724 GCA_900406425.1 Iberis pinnata | reverse complement strand
ATACATACATACTATCATAAATTATAAATACAAAAATATATTAAAAATATTAATTATTCCCGCGCATAGCGCGGGTTTTGTCCTAGTTTTTAGCTAAAAGGCAAGTTTAGATTTTTGATTATTTTTTTTTTTAGCATTTCACAGTTTTTTACTAATCGGCGAAATCACGTTTTGAAACGTTATTTTGTCATTTTGCATGGTACCAATCAGAGTCGATTTGTCAAAATAGCTGTCTTTCCCTCCGAAGTCTGAAAATGAAAGTGTAGAGGAAAAAAATTCTTAGAGTACTGTAATTATGGCGACTACGTTGCAGAGATTGTTGTCAGCTTCATTGCATAATTCTCATGGCGTCTTCTTCAATATTCACTTAATCCATCGACATCCTGGGCTTTTCTTTGGATGCAGAAATTTATGTGTTTTCTCAGATCATGCAATTGAATCCGTGAGTGGTAATGTTTCTCCAAATAATGGTAAGTCTTTTTGAGAATTGATCCCTTTAAAAATCTGAGTTCTATTTTACATTGAGCTCATCAAGTTATGTGTACGCAAGGTGTTTGTTGAAATGTCTCTGAGACTATGCAGCGACTTTTTTTCTTTTCCTGAGACCTTTCTTTATCATTTAAAATACCAAGTTATGTGTAATTCCTAGATTTGGATCATTTTCGTTTATAACCTGAGTATAAATGTCTGTGTTTGTGAAGAAGTTTCAGGACAAAATGCTGTAAGATATATATAATTTATGACGAGGAACAAAGTTAGATAGAAGTAAGAAGATACAAAAATATCGCATGATTTTAAAGAAAGTTTCACTTTTAATAGTCCGAATTTTGACATTTATATGGTGAAAGATTTCATATTCTATATTGTTGCTTTCATTGTTGTATTTGTCAAGATTAGAGAAAAGTTGTGGAGGTGATGTTGATAAAGAGTTTCTAAGATGGCAAAATGGAGGAGGAAAATACCATAGCTCGGCTATAATTGATTCCTCAGCTTTGGTGGAGTTTGGAGCAGTCATTCACGCCAAAGCTATCTTAGGTGCAAATGTTCATGTAGGATCCAACACTGTAGTTGGACCATCAGTTAAAATCGGTCCTTCTACAACTATCGGGTATCTGTCTTGCTTAACGTCTTAATACTTGTGTAGAAGAAAATGTTGAAAGAATCTATTTGCTGGGTTTTTTCTACAGATATAATGTCTCAGTTAGCAACTGTAGTATTGGTGATTTGTGTGCCATTCACAATGGTGTTTGCATTGGTCAAGATGGTATGGACCAACTTATATAACTTTTGAATTTATATAGGATCAGATTCCACTTTCCCTTCTTTAGTGTCTAAGAATTGGGAATATGTCTAAAGTGATTGATTGTGATTCGTCTTTGAATGCTCAGGATTTGGGTTTTATGTGGATGGCCACGGGAACATGGTGAAGAAGCCTCAAGTAAGCACACCTAGATTGCTTTTATGAATGTGAATTACAATTTGTCACTTTAATCATTTTGGAATCCTTCATTGAACTATTTTGTTTCTTGCTACCCTAGACTTTAAATGTGAAGATAGGGAATCGTGTGGAAATTGGAGCAAATTCATGTATTGATCGGGGCAGGTAACGTAATGTAATGTTGATAAATTCCTAGTAACGCTAGCTCAATGACCACTTACAATATCTGCAGCTGGAGAGATACTGTGATCGGCGATGATACTAAGATAGACAATTTGGTTCAGGTTTGTCTTAGTTTTCTATCCCTTAACTTGCTATGGATTGTGTAATAAGAATCTCTTTACTTTCTTATGATGCAGATAGGTCACAATGTGATTATTGGCAAGTCTTGCCTGCTCTGTGGCCATGTAGGCATTGCTGGATCAGCAGAGTAAATGCTCCTAATCTTGGCTAATGAGTTTTCTTTCTGTTCCACTAAATGATACTATAAGCTGTCTTTTCGACAATGCTTTGTAGGATTGGTGACTATGTAGCATTAGGAGGACGGGTTGCTGTTCGAGACCATGTCTCCATTGTATCCAAGGTAATACTTGTAGACTTCTCCAGTTCTAATTGAATCTCATATCCGGATTGATGGAATCATGTCACTTCATCTATATCTGGTTTGGTCATGTTTTGTAGGTTCGACTCGCTGCAAATAGTTGTGTTACTAAAAACATTACGGAACCAGGGGATTTCGGCGGCTTTCCAGCTGTAAGCATCTCTCTCTTCTCTTCGATTGAGTATTGACATTCGCACATCCTTCTGATTTCCAGCATTCATCGTTTGCATCAATATCATACTATCGTAGTATGAATCAATCAAAGAACGAATCTAAAAGTAAAACAGAGCTGAAACAGAACCAGACTCTGTTTTTGCTTCAATGAAAAGAATATGGTTTCTTCTTACAAAAACTGTTAGAACTGCAGGTCCCAATTCATCAATGGAGAAGGCAGATTGTCCAGGCTCAGATTTCAAGCAAGAGAAAACCCTAACTTATTCTATCTATCAGGCTCAAGAAGATGTCACATCTGAGGTAATAGCTTGAAGTATGTGTCTATTACTCAATTGGTTTGAGTTTTTACTTTTACCAAATTCTTTTAGCTCCATGTTTTCTTATATATTTATACATAAATGAGAAAAATCAAACTTCAAATCCAAATTACAAAACCTAAAGCAAAATCAATCAGAAGGAAAAGTAAATGAAAAAAGAGAGTAATAGCGACCAACAATTCATTCAATCAGAGTCAAGTAGACAGACCACAGTTAAGATCAATCTTTTTGGTCCAACCACGATATTGTAGTTAGCATTGATCATGTTGTGTTTACTGATCCACCTCCTTGATAGTTCAAACCAAAACTATTTTGAGCGTAAAAGCCGCAGTGCCTTGTGCCCGACTAGATGTAAACTCGGTCCAAGTAAACTTCAGTAAGCATCCTGATCATGCCTGTTGTGTTAGTCAGTTGCTGAAAAAACAAGTCTAGCGACGGGTTATCCCGGCCTGTTGATCTTTGTGGTATATTAGATGAAACCATCAAACCATCCGTGGAATCAAAGTAAACACCCATGTGTTAGCTTTATGCTAAGTATGGTTATGTTGAAAGCAATTCTTGTAGTTTCTAATTTGATAGGCTGGTCTAGACCCTGGACATTGAAATTTTGAACTTATTCTAAGTTGATCACTTGGAAATTCAAGAAGCAAAAGATAGTGAGCATGAGCAGCATTGGTAAAGAGCACAGAGCTACTATTGTCACCTGAAATGATATGGCTTAATCAATTTATCATATAAATATAATAAATTAATTCAGTGGTTTTTTTTTACTTTGTAATTTATTATTTTGAAAGATTGACAACTTAAGGTGACACAATGAGCATATTATGAATTTGTGAACAAATCCTTGTATCTTTGAAGGATCTGGTCAGGTGTATAGTCCGTGTAATATCCTTTTCCAACAATAAGATCTTCTTCTCTGCCAAGCCTCTCAATAAGTTCCTGAACTTCATCTCCTCCCACTTGGCTTGGATTCAACAGGTTACAAGCCACTTCAATGACTCCTTCACCATGTACCAGCGCCATTGCCTGTACTGAAGACAAACCCCCTCCTCTCTCACTCACCTTCTTCCCCATTCTCCTCACCGTCTTGAGATCACTTGACATAACCGGCACGTTATAGTTACTGACCCACCCGCAAGCCCCAACGGTTACAACTCCCTTGGCTTTGCTAACCTCTTGTGGCCCTGCATCTGGCTTCACAGGTACCTCCTCCAGCTCCAACCCACCTGCCCATTCATGTCCTTCCTTATTCGCCTTGAAGTACCCAAGCTTCCTTCGGATTGAATCAAGCGTGCACTGCTCCTCTGTTGCTGTTGCTGCTGCTCCATATAAATATGTAGGAACTGCAGCCAGCAAAGACTTGGTTAGAGATTGCCTGTTTGTTTAACGTAATATAGACAGAATGAATACCTTGAAGAATGGAGCCGATATCCATTGCTAAGGAGTTCGCAATGGCAGAAACTTGTTCCATGGAGGTGTGAGACAAGGGGTGAAAGCATATGTGGTCGACCACTCCAAGCCGGGGATGGGATCCACAGTGAAAGTCGAGATTGATTGTGTCAAGAGCAGTTTTAACCATGGCAAAGACAGCCTTATTGAGGGAAGAAGAAGAGAGAGTGGAGACAAGAGTGTAACCAACTCTGCCATAAGCAACATCTTCAAACTTGTTGACGATAGCAGCTGGTGGAAAAAAGGTTGCAGCTCTCTCAATGGCTTCAAGAGCAGTCTTATTCCGAGCTTCAGATATGTATAACTTGCAACATGCTAGAGAAGCCTCACAAGCACCTAGAGATCAAGTAACTGGAATTTGTGACTTGTCTATTTAATAAGGGAAGACAAGAAGAATTTGAAAATGGAAGATAAAAGTCACCTTTATCAGAGGAAGTGGTAGAAGCAGTAGAAAACATATGGTTCTTTAAGAACAAGGCTTCTTGAGAAGTCACTGGCTATTGAAAACAAGACAAGATTAAGATACAACAACATCAAACATAAACCACCTATGAGATCTTAATCTTTTGCTTAGGTCTTTGAGTCAAAACCAAATATTTGACAATGTCCCCGAATCAAATCTTATTCAAAATAGTATGAATAAAAAGGTTTATAACTGGGCATATTAGAACCGTTACTAATTAATCTACCTAAAACCAGTCATCATATTATGACACTCTTGAAAACTCATGCTTCAACCTGGCTAGATAATATAAATGATATCTAATAATCACAACTTTATACAATACATGAAGAAATAACACAATTGTGCTCATACTAACCGGAGATGGCAAGTAGTGGCCATAAGAGCGTGGTAGATTTCTTGTTCCATATGTTGATAAATATCCATCTGCCAAATCAAAAAATTATAAAAGAGACAACAAAATCTGAAAGGCACAGCATTGCGTGTGAGCTCTGCGATATTAACCCCTGGAAGAACAAAGAGAATATCCACCAGAGGAGGCCAAACTAATGAAGAGAAACTCCCATAATCTCAAATCGAAATGAGATTAGAAACTTTGGAAAATTAATACAGATATTACCTCTTGAGAGCTGTTTAACAATGGCAGACCCGAATTGTGATATCCTATGGCCCAGCATCAATCTATTAAGATTAGAATTAACGATGCATAAACATCGAAGCATAATCAAACAAACAGAAAAATGAACAATCGAGAGAAGAGAAAGTTAAATTCACTTTTCAAAGATCCCAAACGAATCTAAGCTCCACGATGAAGATAGTAACTTTAAAAAGAGAGACTCTTTGTGTTATTAGAAGATGGCTAAAAGAATATAGATTTGTGGCCAGCATTTTACAATATAACAGATAAGCCTAATCTATTTATTGTCGCAAATACAAACAAAAAAATTCTAGAAGTCGAGATTGGAGGATGGATTAGGGTATCCCTTGTACTCAAATTGTTTCTTTGGTATGCCTAAAGATGCGCATATCATGTTGAATTTAACTCTCAGTTCATCTTTGATCTCGTCTTTGGATTCATCTTCAGGATCTAAGAGAGGGAACTTATCGAGCAAGGTTCTGAAATCATTGAGATGCTTGTGGAGCAGAGGAGAGAATCGGGAGGGGTCAAGATGGAGAGCAGAGTTCCAAATAGAGGAACAGCCATTATAGAAACCGAGAAGCTCACCAGTCTCGAATCCAAGCTTCAAACCAAGATGACGAGCGTCTTCACGACCCGATAAAAGACCCGCTTCGTAACCCTCATCGAAGCCTTGCTGTATGTGGGTCTCTTCTAGGTGCAAGATACAGTCGAGGAAATCGGATTCATTGGAACTCATCAGAAGGAAGAACTCAACAGTAATCCGATGATGATGATGCAGATGCAGATGCAGATGCAGATGATGATGCAGATGCAGATGCACCAATTGTACGGGAGGTTCTTTCCCGCCTCTAGTTCTAGAGAAGCTTCTGGATTTCTCAAACTAGCTTTGAGAGAGAAACGATTTAGAAAAACGATTCTAAAAGCGACGAAGGAAGAAGAATGAGACACCTTCGACAAGGACGGCCCAGTTTCGCAATCAATTGGCAATAATGTTAGGTTTGATTTTTGGGCCTCATGGGCCTTTACTATTGATATGAAGATCAAATGGATTACAAGTCGAAGACATTATTCTGAATGAAGATCATCATAGAGCAATCATCTAAACCAACCGGTAAAAGAATAGAGAAGAACCTTCGATTGAGAAAGAGTCTTCTTTTTTCGGGCCTCCTCCAAAATCATTCAGCCTTATCAACCAGAGCCAATTCCTGAAGTCCAAGCGAGTTTCACCTTCTTTAACAACTTGCAAAGAGACAAAAATAGAGGATAACATTAGGATGAATAACAAAATTGTAGAACCTACAAAAAGACTACATAGCTGTCCAATTCCACTAAAGAACATATTTCAATCATTGACTGAGGAATAAGGAGACAACAGCTGGATTAGGGCAAAACAATATTATTCATTATGTTTTGTTATAAAAGGAAATCGAATGTAACCAAATCTTTTGAGCTAAAATGAATCAATAAAATTCAGTTCACAAAACCTCTCTCTCTCGAATTTCTTAAGTTTCTGTTCTTGCTTTCATGGTATCAGAGCCATGGAAGCTCAACTCTATCCCTCTCTCAATATTTTTAATTGTGTCACAATAAAGCTTACAGAGAGAAACTTCATTCTCTGGAAAAAATCAATTTGAAACCTTCTTAGGCGGCCAAGGACTTTTGGTTTTTTTATGGTTCTTATCAAAGACTAGAACCAACAATGGTGGTCCTTGGAATAGCAGGAGTTGGCAATGTACCAAATCCAAAGGCCATGTCGTAAAATCCTGGTTGTTAGGCTCCTTCTTTGAAGATATTCAAAGTATTGTGGTAAACTGCTCAACATCTCATGAAGTCTGGACCATTCTGGAAAATCATTTCAACAGGGTGTCTTCATCAAGGCTTCTTGAACTTCAAAGAAAGTTGCAAACAACACATAAAGGAGACAAGACTATAACTGACTATCTCAAGGAACTAAAGGCTCTGTGTGACCAACTATCCTTTATAGATAGTCATGTTCCATAAAAGATAAAAATATTTGCTGCTCTACATGGTTTTGGCAAGGAGTATGAGTTTATCAAGACAACCATTGAAAACTCCATCGATATTCAGCCATATGCCACTTTTGAAGATGTTATCCCACGACTGACAAACTATGATAATTGCATTCAAGCATATGCCATTGAAATAATATCCCCACATCTAGCCTTTAACACCATAAGATCTGGAAGTCAGTCCTCATACTATGGTAACAGAGGTAGAGGTTTTAGCAGACAGAGCTTCAAAGGCAGTGGTTGTTCCACAAGAGGAAGGGGTTTTCCCCAACAGATCTCTTCCTCTAGCTCCTCTACTGGCTCTGTTAGCACATATGGAGATGAGAACAGACCTTCCTGTCAGATATGTGGTAAGACAGGTCATAGTGCTCTCAAATGCTGGCACATGTTTGACTATGCTTACCAGGTTGAAGATGTACCAGCAGCCATGGCAGCCTTGAGAATAACTGATGTGACTGCCCATTCTGGAACAGAATGGTACCCGGATACAAGAGCCACTGCTCATGTCACCAACTCACATCACAACTTCCAACATTCATAGCCCTACCATGGAACTGATGCTGTGATGGTGGGAAATGGTGAATTTCTGCCAATAACTCATATTGGATCTACTCCTTTGCCTTCATCTTCAGGTAAGTTACAACTGCTTGATGTTTTAGTGTGTCCTGACATTGCTAAATTCTTGCTTTCAATGTCCAAGATAACAAGAGATTATCCATGTGCTTTTGAATTTGACTATGATGGTTTAATAATAAAGGACAAGGCAACTCATAAGCTACTAAGTCTGGGCAGAAGCCTTGAGGGACTCTATAAACTTGAAGATGCTCCAACTCAAGTTCACTTTTCTTCTAGACAAACACACTGTTAGTGAAGACATTTGGCACATAAGGTTGGGTCATCCTCATGCCAAAGTCCTACAACAACTATCTACCAATAAACTCATTTCGATTAACAAGACTTCATCCATCATGTGTGAAGCTTGTAAATTGGGAAAGAGTAGCAAATTACCTTTCTTTCCTTCTTTTTTTACTGCTTCAAAGCCCCTAGAGAGGATTCTTTGTGATCTCTGGGGGCCAGCTCCTATTATATCTATGTAAGGTTTTAAATTCTATGTAGTGTTTATTGATCAATGGTCAAAGTTCTGCTGGTTCTACCCTCTGAAATCAAAGTCATATTTCTTTCCTACATTATGCATGTTTCAAACCCTTTTGGAAAATCAGTTAGACGCTAAAATTAAAATCTTTCAGTGTGATGGAGGGGGAGATTTCACTAGTACTAAGTTCCTAAATCACCAGCTCTTAGTGGCATTAAGCAATAGATTTCTTGCCCCTACATTCCTCAGCAGAATGGGTTATCCGAGAGAAAACATTGGCACATCACAGAGTTGAGACTTTCCATGATGTTTGATAGCTTTATGCCTCAAAGGTATTGGGTAGAGGCATTCTTTACTGCCAACTTTTTGATCAACATACTGCCTACCTCTACATTGGAAGATCAGATCAGTCCCTGTCATAAACTATATGGAAAGACTCCACTTTATACTTCTTTGAGATATTTTGGATACACTTGTTATCCTACTCTTAGGGATTATACAACTCACAAGTTTGAGCCAAGATCTCTGCCTTGTGTGTTCCTATGGTACAATGACAAATACAAAGGCTATAGATGCTTGTACCCACCTACTAGGAGAGTATATATTAGTCGTCATGTACTATTTGATGAAAACTCATTTCCTTTTGCATGAAAATACAACTCTCATCATCCTTCCCAACACACTACAATCCTAGATGCCTGGCAAAAGAGTTTCTACTCTCCTATCCCATAGAACTCATCTGCACCACCAGTTGCAGAGCCTGATTTTCAAACTAATCCCATACATGCATCAGTCCCTCTAGTTGTAGTTCCACCAAGAGCTCCTTCTCCTGTTCCAGAATTGCAGAACTCACCATTTATCCATTCTGATTCCTCTCTTCATAATGAAGTGACACCTCCAAAGAGTCCTATGAATGAGTTAACTACTGCAGTTGAAGGGGAGAGTCATGTGCGTACGTCAGGCACTAATCATGTTTCTATTGGCGACAACTCTTCCTCTTCTGCTGTCAGGACAGTCAATTCAGACTCACCTCAACAATCTTCTCCAGTTCAACAAGTCACTCATCCCATGGTAACAAGGCTAAAAGATGGTATTCGAAAACCTAATCCTAAGTATACACTACTCACACAAAAAGTATCTTATCCAGAACCTAAGACAGTAACTGTAGCCTTGAAGGATCAAGGCTGGAAACAGGCTATGCAAGAAGAACTTGCAAATTGCAGAGACACAAATACTTGGTCTCTTGTACCATTTGAGCCAACAATGAATGTTTTAGGATCCAAATAGGTATTTAGAACTAAGTTAAAAGCTGATGGAAGTCTAGATAAGTTAAAAGCCATATTGGTGGCAAAAGGCTATCATCAAGAAGAAGGTATAGACTATTTTGAGACATTTAGTCCAGTGGTTAAAACTACAACTGTCAGACTAGTTCTACATACAGCTACTGTCATGAATTGGGAAATAAAGCAATTTGATGTTAAGAATGCCTTTCTACATGGCAATTTATCAGAAATAGTCTACATGAAACAACCTACTGGTTTTATTGACAAATCAAGACCCAATCATGTTTGCAAGCTTCACAAATCACTTTATGGCCTAAAACAGGCACCTAGGGCATGGTTTGATAAGTTTAGCACCTATCTACTGGAATTTGGTTTTGTTTGCAGTAAAAGAGACCCATCTCTTTTTATCTACATTCACAACTCTGATGTTATCATGCTTCTACTCTATGTTGATGATATGGTCTTGACAGGAAACAACAATGGATTGATTTCTAACTTACTGAATGCAATGCACAAAGAGTTCATGATGAAAGACATGGGAAGACTACACTACTTTCTGGGAATACAAGCACAATTTCATTCCAATGGCCTATTCCTATCACAAAAGAAGTATGTAGAAGACTTACTAGTTGTTGCTGGAATGCAGGACTGTGCACCTATTGACACACCTCTGCCTCTACAGCTTAACAAAGTTCCAGCTCAATCTGATCCCTTCTCCAACCCCACCTATTTTCGTTGCCTTGCTGGTAATCTTCAGTATCTGACCCTGACAAGGCCAGACATACAATATACAGTTAGTTACGTCTGTCAGAAGATGCATCAGCCTTCTGTATCAGATTTTTCTCTACTCAGACGCATTCTAAGATATCTTAAAGAGACAAGTCAAAAGGGAATTTCATTCAATAGGATGCAAATTTTACCTTGAGGGCTTACAGCGACTCAGATTTGGCTGGTTGTCCCATGACCAGAAGATCCACATGAGGTTTTTTCACCTTCTTAGGCTCCAATATCATCTCCTGGTCCTCCAAAAAGCATCCAACTATCTCCAAGAGCTCCACAGAAGCAGAGTACAGAACATTATCAGAAACTTCATCTGAAATAACTTGGCTGAATTATTTGATGAAGGAATCACGCATACCTCAAACCAAAATTCCTGAGCTCTACTGCGATAATCAATCATCTGTGTATCTCACTGCCAACCCAGCTCTTCACAACCGCACCAAACACTTCGACATAAATTTTCATTATGTCCGAGAACGTGTAGCTCTTGGTGCTCTGATTGTTAATCACATCCCGAATCAACTTCAGATAGCTGATATCTTCACGAAGTCTCTTGCCAATACACTACTTTGCTCACTGCGATACAAACTAGGAGTGGATCATCCTCCAGCTTCACCCACTCCAAGTTTCAAGGGCTTCACCCACTCCAAGTTTCAAGGGGAGTGTAAAAAGTAGAGAAGAACCTCTGGTTGAGAAAGAGTCTTCTCTTCTCGGGCCTCCTCTAAAATCACTCAGGCCCATCAACCAGAACCAACTCCTGAAGCCCAAGCGAGCTTCACCTTCTTCAACAACCTGAAAAGAGACAAAAACGGAGAATAACGTTAGGATGAATAACAGAATTGCAAAACCTGCAAAAAGACAACTGTCCAATTTCACTAAAGAACATATTTCAATCATTGACTGAGGAATAAGGAGACAACAGCTGGATTATGGCAAACAACATTATTCATTTTGTTTTGTTATAAAAGGAAATCGAATGTAACCAAATCTTTTGAGCTCAAATGAATCAATAAAATTCAGTTCACAAAACCTCTCTCTTTCGAATTTCTAAGTCTCAGTTCTTGCTTTCACAACCAAGCGTACAAGCTTATCTAGATCAAGATGTAAGACTAGGCCAAGCTCAAGCTACAAGGACCTCTATGCCTTATGGAAAGGTCCAAGACATAGTCAATAATCCATTTAGGACGGCGTATAAAAGAATAAGCAAGCCAAAACATAAGTCAACCCATTCTGGTCAAATACTAGGCCAACATGGTTCTGTCAAAAGGTTTAATGTCTTGGTTTATGAGCTTTGCGTGATTAAAACAAACTTATAAGGTATTCTACAAGGTGTATTTGAAGTCCAAAAGAGCCAAATAATCGTTGGAGTGCATAGGACCTTAGGGCATCTCCATCCATGAGATACTCACTAAGTATCTCATCAATATTTTAATAATATTTCTATTATATTTTAAATTGAGAACTCCACACTAAATTTTTATCTCCATTCATGAGATACTCATTGAATATCTCAATAACAAAATATTAATATATTTATACAATATTTTTAGTGTTGAAAAGTAACAAAGTAAGAATTATAGTGGTTTGTGATAAGAAGAAGATATGAAACCTATTTTTAGAAGAAAATAATTTTATAAAATTTTATGATATTTTTTTACTTTTAAGTCATAGATATTAAAAAATATTTATTAAATTGTGAAAATATTATTAAGTAGTATTATTGAACTTATTTTAGTTAGTATAAATTAAATAAATACTATATAATTTAACATTATGCAAAATGGAACTTGATGAACAGATAATTTTATTTTTTTAAATTTTAGAAAAAAAATTAACAGCATATAAATTATTTAAATTACATTTTAAGTAAATGGGTGTTTAATTTTTTTATGAAAAGCACAAAATTATGAGATAAAGACATGTGACATCAAAGTGAAAATCTCAAGAGTTTCTCAAGATATCTCATATGAGATACGTTTCTCACCTTTCTCTTAAATTTTTTTAGTTTTTTCTTTTTCTTTTAATGTGAGAACTCCATCTAGAATCTTGCAATGGAGATGCCTTTATAAGTCACATGACTTGTCTTGGTATATGTGCATGCGCATCTAGCATTGTGTTGTCTCTTTCTCTGCTTCTGTTCAGTCTTTGGCAGGTCTAACCATGCTCAACCTTCTCTCCTCTCAATGATGTACGAGTTTACTAGTGGCTTTGACTATGTTTAACTTATTTTTTCTATATAATCGTTGTTGTATGCTCATTTGTAATATAAGAAGAGTTAAACTCTCCCTATCTTCACAATACTCTCTCTATTGTTCTAAACTCTCTCTATTCTCTCAATCAATTTCGAATTCTCCTTTTAAGTTTACACTCATTATCTTTCTTATACTCCCATTCTGGTCACTAAGTTACGTAAACTCTCATACTTTTTCTAAGTCTCTGCTTCCATTCTCTTGGTTACCTTATGCAAAATTTGTTCATGTTCTTGATACTTCACCCATCCTTACTCATTTAACTTTAAATTATAACATGGTATCAGAGCAATAAACTCTTAATCGTTTTATTTCTGCAATGTTTTTACTTATTTGGTTCAGTTTCATCTTTAAAAATGTCTTTCAAGTGTTTTAATCGGTTAAAATATGTATTTTAGAGTTTGTATCTTTATTTTGTGTTTCAAAACTGTTTTGAAAAGCTTCTCTTTTGTTTGTGTTTTTGACAAAGAAGAGCTGAGTTGGAAGAAAAAAAAGAGTAAGAGATTTAATCTCTAAAACCCTCTTGAAGTAACCAACCTAAACCTCTAAGTCATGTATGTTTTTGTTTGTTTTCTTAAAACGTTTTTCAAAAGAGTTTGAAGCTTAAGCTTCTATTTAAGGCTTGTTAAGAGGTTCAAAAAGTGTCAAAAAGTTTTAATCGATTTCAAATCCCTCTTAAGTATTCTTGAACCTCCTTAAGCATATGTTTTCGTATCAAGAGAACCATTCTTCATATTGGGCTATCCCTTGTTCTTATGAACATAAAAGGGATACATGACCCTTTGTGAGAATATATTTTGTTTTGGTTTAAGACCACTAATTATCTAGGTTCATCTAATGTTCTTATGAACAAAAGATAATCTAAAACTTTGGTGATTAAGTGATTGTTTTGAGTAACATGGACAAAGATACTAATCTTTATAGATTTGAGTATTTAAGATCTAATGTTGCTGTTTTGAGTCAAAGGAACATTTGTTCTCATGGTTTAAATGTCATTCTTATGGATTGGCCACTGTCATATACCAAATGATGCAAGTGAATTCCTAGTGTTGCAATAATATGGTCAATACCATAAGTTGTGTTTTAAAACCTTGGACTATAAACTCTTCTACACGGAATAAAATGTCTAAGTCCATCGATTTGATTCTTGGCTAAAAAATTATCTCACTCAAAGGCCTTGACGTTTCTATTTTTTTGTTAAGTGTTTGTCTATGACACATAATGTATGATCTTCATAGATTAAACATTTAAGAGCATTAAGACATTAAGTTTTGTGTTTTGTTTAAAAGTCATGACCTTCAAAAATATTTCACAAGTCAAAAATGGTTTCAAAACAAAGAGAAGTTAACCAAGGATAAGAAAGGAGATAATTCCTTTGGACCTTGTTGAATCCAAGCTCTTTGAGATTTTAAGAAATTTTTCCAGAAGGTTTCAAAAAATATATATATATGTATATATATAGATGTATATATATGCATATATATATATATATATATATAGAGATATTTTTAAAAAATATATTTTAGAAGGGAGTGAGCCTAATAAAAGAATTCAAGATGAGTTTAATCTTGTATTGATGGATCCATAAGACTCTAAGGGAGTAAATCTTGGTTTAAAAAAACCCGTAGAAGTTTAATCTTTAAAACTTTTATTGACCCATAAAACCATGTGTGGAGGGAAGTGAATAATCTTCATGCTGAATCCAAAAGTCCCCATAATTTTAAGTTTGAAAATGATTCATGACATGCTATGATCTCAAGAGTTGGAGCTTAATTATTTAAATCATGATGATCCAATTATACTCTTTAATGGTTATGTGTCCTATATGGTGAAGAATCATGTTGAAAGACACTAAAGACCATGAACTCACTCGTGAAAATTCATTGGTGAAGAGCCATTAATAAGGACTACTAATGTGTATAGTTGATTTATGTAGGTGCAAAAGGTGAAGGGGAGTTTCCAAAAGGAGATTCACATAACCAATCCCCTCCAATCACATCAAAATTAAAATCGGCTAACCCTAAACTTAATCTTTTTACATTTCAATGATAATGCTTAGGAATCCTAGTATAAATCTAATCATGTTTGTGTATGTTTAGCCTATGTTTTCTTTTGTATACATACTCATATGATGAATGGTGGCTTAATGAATGTGAATGAAAGCTTGCTTACACATGATCTTGAACAATTCCTCACCTTAACCATGAATGGGGAATAAAGCGCAAAGGTTAACGGCATGATCAAGGTGTGGAGGTTTCAAAGAAAGAAACTAAATACACATATTCATGTGGAGGTTCAAAGAAAGGAATCAAAAAGAGGCTCAAGAAACCATTTTTCACCGCAAAGAAGAGTCAAAGACTCAAATGAAGCCCAAGAAGCCAAAGAAAGTGGTTTAAGGAACCAAGAAAAATATTCAACTCAACTCAAGAAGGGTTTCAAATCAATTAAAGTTCAACCTAAAAGATGGGTTTGGAAAAATGAGTTCAAGATTCTTATGTATCGAGTTTATTAAGCAATGGAAATATAAACATTAAATATAGAATGTGTTGTGTATTATTGATGTATAAATTAGAATATATGTAGAGTATAAGATCGATAGTCATAATGAAGAATCCCTAACTTATGTAATTAACATAAATACAAATATATGTCTTTCCCTTTATATGCCCCCTTAAGATGATGGTGGTTTGCCAACACTAATCTTGTTCAGTTGTAGAGTAAATGAAGTTCTTGTGAGAGGCTTAGTTAAAGCATTTGCTAGCTGGTCCTTAGCTGAAAGATGGACAACCCGAAAATCTCAGATCGCAATTTGATTGCGTATGAAATGATAGTTTAAGGCCAAGTGCTTCATTCTTTAGTGAAGTACCGGATTGGAACATAAGTATGCAGCACCGACATTATCACAATAAATAATAGGTGTAGCAAGTAGATGGACTCCCAATTCCTGAAGCAATGAAACAATCCATATGAATTCCAAAGAAGTATTGGCAAAAGAGCGATATTCGGCTTCCGTAGAAGAGCGAGAAACCCCTTTTTTCTTCTTAGAAAACCATGATATCAGTGATTTCCCTAAGTAGATAATGTAAGCTTGAGTGGAAACAAAGGTGTCCAGATCTCTAGCCTAATCGGCATCGGAGAAAGCATGAAGAAAAATGCCATTGTTGTTGCCATAAAAAACCATGAGAATGAGTACCGAGAAGATACCGAAGAAGAAGTTTAGTAGCTTTCCAATGTTCAATTCGAGGAGAATGCATGAACTGTGATAATCGGTTGACCGCATAGCTAATGTCGGGTCTTGTAAACGCCAAGTACTGAAGACTACCCATCATAGCCCTATACTCTACAGGGTCTTTCAAAGGACTTCCAGAGGTAAGATTCAACTTAGTAGTTTCTGCCACAGGTGTTTGGACTGGTTTCACATCCAACATCTGTAACAAGATGAAGAACTAGTTGCAAGATTGGCTCTGGGAGCCCAATACACAAGATGATATAAAGGAGTAGGCAGAAGAGGCTTATGAGATGGAGCCTGAAACATGTGTAACTGGTTACACCTTTTGGCTGAATGTTTGTGTTGATCGCAAAGCTGACACTTCCCCTGATAAGTCTTGTAATTGCGATTTTTTGAGGTCCTGAGTTATTGGTTCAAGTCGGAAGTAGTCTGGTCTGAGATTTGCCTGACCGAGAATTATTGTTGGTGACATAGTTTGCAGTAATTGGAAAGGTAGTTTGAGCAATGGTTGATAACAGCTTAATCTCGTAATTGATAACAGCTTAATCTCATGATTAATTAACTTCTCATGAAGTTCAGTGAGAGTAGGTGGCGATTCTCTGCTCTCGATTTGGTCAACAATAATCTTGTATTCCTCTGGTAACCCTTGGACATAATCCACCTTGTCTTCATGGTCGAGGATCTTTCCAAGCAAGCATAACTGATCAAAACGAGTGGTAAGATCCTGGAAGTATTCATTGATTGATTGAGTATCTTTGGTCCATTGTTTGATTTTATGCTGCAATTGTTTGATGTGACCTCAGCTAGGGTTCGCGAAAGTGGAGGCTAATGTTGACCAGATTTGAGCAGAAGTTGTAGCAAGGGATACCAAGGGCTGAACAGTTGGAGACATAACACCAAGGAGAGCGCTGCAAATCAGTTGGTGTAACACCCCGGTTCCGGTCAAACCCTCTTTTGACCAAAACCGATGTTGTT
>OVBE01008820.1:0-16726 GCA_900406425.1 Iberis pinnata | reverse complement strand
T
This sequence comes from Iberis pinnata, assembly GCA_900406425.1. Lineage (NCBI taxonomy): Eukaryota > Viridiplantae > Streptophyta > Magnoliopsida > Brassicales > Brassicaceae > Iberis > Iberis pinnata. The sequence continues at coordinate 16,725 of OVBE01008820.1, read as the reverse complement.
CTCTCTCTTTCTCTCTCTCTCTCTCTCTCTCTCTCTCCCCTTTAAAGGAATCTCCAACTCTTCATGTTTACTCTCAATGCAATACTCCAACTATTTTTTTGTAGTTCAATTCCCAACAAGAAGTCAGCACGCTCACGATGTATCTTGCTAAGCCACTCAGAATGTTCCTCTGACATTTTATTCATGAATTCTTTATGCTCCCAGTTTAGTGACTCCACGTCATCCATTTCCTCCTCGAGTTGCGTTCTCAATGCATTCCTTTCCTCCTTAATGTTATCACGTTCATCCTTCAAATACGTTAAGAGAGCCTCCCTTTCACGACTTATATACTCAGCTTCTTTTCTCAACTCTTCCATTTTCACATCAATATGTTCCCACTAAGCTTCAGATTTAGCTTTCTCCACCTTCAACCTATCTACTTCTACCAGCAGTTCAACCATCTGAGCCCTTAGTTCATTTAACGCCTCCTTGATTTTTATCTCTAGACTAGATAATTCACTAGTCTCACTCTTTAAATCTTTAAGTTTTTCTGTTACACAACTCACACATTTTCTCTTGTCTTCTAATGATGTCAAAGATTTCTGCAGACCTAGGTTCAATTTTCTCTGCCTAATATTAAGTCTCTTGCTCTCAATTTAATCTTCCACCATTTTGCATTTATTTTCAAACTCAACTTCTACATCAGCTTTCCTTTTCCTCATAATAGCTTCTTGATTTGCTAAGACTTTTTGTTTCAACTCAGATTTCTGCTGGCAATCTTTCTTCTGAAACAAGCAGCTCTTACTCCTTCTTAAGTATTAAAGATTCCCTTTCAGAGATGACCTCTTTTCTTTTAGTTTCCAAACCTAATACAATCTCAAAATTGGACCTTTTGTGGTTTTTTCAGACTCTAACCTCTATTGGTGTAATAATACCCTCTCATATTATTATGTGAGTAAGGCTCTTTGTTATATACATCATATTATTACAGAATAAGGTAAGTCAATATTCACAGCTTAATCTAAGTAATACTAAGTCCAATCATAGTAACGGCTAGTATATCATAATCCTAACATCCCCCCTCAAGATGGACCGCTTTGTGCTAGTCCAATATTATGACATAGATGAATATGACGTGTTCTTGGTAGCTTCTTAGTTAGAGCATCAGCTAGTTGGTCTTGAGTGGAGATGTGCGAGACACGCATGAGACCATTTTTTACCTGAATACGAACAAAATGATAATCCAAAGCAAGATGTTTCATGCGAGAGTGAAATATCGGGTTTATCGCAAGATATGTAGCTCCCATGTTGTCACAAAAGAGAGTCTGTGTGGGTGGTTTCGATAAACCCATCTCGGCCATAAGAGACAAAATCCATCAAACTTCAGAGGTAGTGGAGGCTAAAGCTCGATATTCGGCTTCAATATAGGATCGAGCAACACTACTTTGTTTCTTCGAGGACCAAGCACTAGGATGACGACCATAGTAGACAATGTAGGCATATGTAGAGATGTAGTCATCTTTATCACCCGCCCAATCAGCATCTGTGAATGCATGAAGAGATTGAACGTTGCGCGAGAGAAGAAGAGACCATATGTCTTCGTGCCTCATAAGTAACGGAGTAGACGTTTGACGGTAGTCCAGTGAGTGTCTGTTTGGAAATGCATGTACTGGGATAGGTTGTTGACGGCAAATGAGATGTCTAGGCGTGTAAGGGATAAGTATTGGAGACTTCCAACAGTTTCACAATATAGAGTCGGGTTTTGTAGAGGTTTTCCATTCGCAAGTATGAGAGGCAAGTGGCAGCATAGTGGCGTTGTGACCGGCTTGCATCCCATCATGTTGGTGTGGTTTAAGAGATCTACAATATAGCTGCGTTGAGTTAGTAGTAAGCCTTGAGAAGAATGATGAGCTTCAAATAAGTAAGATAAATCACCAAGATCTTTAAGGGAAAAACGAGATGATAATAAATTAATGAAACGAGTAAGAGATAAGGAATCGTTTCCCGTTAGTATAATGTCATCGACATGTACTAGCATGTAGAGAAGAGTGTCATTGTGGTTGTAAATGAAGAGACTAGCATCGACTAAAGAGTTATGAAATTCTTTTTGAAGAAGAAAGCTTTGCAACTCAATGTACCAAGCCTGAGGAGCTTATTTTAGGTCGTAGACCGCTTTGTGAAGCTAGCAAACTGCATACGGTTGGTCCTTGTCAACAAACCCCGGAGGTTGAGTCATGTAAACATCGTCTTGGAGATTGCCTTGAAGAAATGCATTGTTGACGTCAAATTGACGTAATGGCCAATTCTTGGTAACTATTGTGTTGAGAACTAGATGCATTGTTGCTGGTTTTACCACTGGACTAAACGTTTCTTTGAAATCTAAAACATGTCGTTGATTGAAGCCTTTGGCAACAAGTCGAGTCTTATATCGTTCCATCGAACCATTCGTACGTCTCTTGATTATGTAAACACATCTACATCCAACAACTTTAAAAGCGATGGATGAATCTACCAAAGTCCAAGTGTGATTCCTTTGTTGAGCATTTATTTCAAAACACATGGCTTCACGCCAATTATGATCAGCCAAAGATTCTTTAATTTTCCTTGGTTCTGAGGTTGATGTAGGTGTGACGACGGTGCTAAGGTTCAGTTTCTGGACTGGTTTACGTTGTCTGGTGGAGGCATGAGTTGGCTGGTTGGGTTGCGATGGTAGTACAGGCTATATCGGAACCTCTGGTGAAGTAACAGGAACCACTGGTGGTTGTTGTGCGTAGACAGTAGGTAACGTAGAAACAGATTGTGCAGACTGGGTGGAGGAAGTATGTAGATCCGATAAATGTGAGAGTTTTGGAAAATGATATGGGACTTGGCTTGGCAGAGAGACAGAGTAAACCGTAGTGGTATCTACAGGACCTGCATCATCATTAAAATTATTAGTAGGAGTTACTAATATGTTTGGTAAAGAGTAAGGTAAAATGTATTCATGAAAACATGACAAGATGTATAAATTCTTGATGATTCCTAATCCAAACAATAATATGCACTTTGAGTGGTGAAATATCCTAGAAAAACACATGGTTTGGATTTTTCATCAAGTTTATTAGACACATATGGTCTTAGCCAAGGAAAACATAGACATCCAAAAACACATAATTTATAGTAATTGGGTGATTGACCAAAGAGATATTGATAAGGGAATTTATTCTGAATATTAGGAGTAGAGAGACGATTAGTTAAATATACCACGGTGGCTAGAGCAAACAGCCAATAAATTTTAGGAACAAAAGCATGAGTTAGAAGAGCTAAACCACTTTAGACTACATGCAGATGATGACGTTGATCGATACCGTTATGATACGGGGTATGAGGTGGTGAAGTGAAATGGGAAATTCCAGTCCGAGCTAGAAAATTTGCAAGAGCAATAAATTCTCTCCCATTATCTGTATAAAGCGTTTTGATTTTTAGTTGAAAACGATTCTCATTTAACATTTTAAACTTAACAAAGACATCATGAACATGAGACTTCTACTTCAAAGGATATAGCCAAGTATATCTAGTGTAATGATCAACAAAAATAACATGATACTTAAAACCATCAATAGATAAAACCGGAGATGTCCACAGATCAGAGAAAATAACATCTAGAGGAGCAATAGAAGCAATCGTAGAAATGTAAAAAGGCAGCTTGTGTGCTTTGTTCACAGAATATGCACTACAAGGCATGGCTTGTAAACTTTTCTTAGATAAAGATAATTCAAAATGAGATAACATAAACTTAAGAATAGAAAACGATGGATGGTCCAAAAGAGAGTGCCAATCCATTAAAGTAGTGCGAGAAACAGAAGCATAAGACACCAAAGGAGGTTTTGACATCAGAGACTTCGGCCAATGATAAGGGCCATCTCTAGGGGTTCCTTGTAGACGCAAGGCTCCCATTTTCAGACCACGAACCTGAAAGAAAGTAGGAGTAAACGTAACCGCAACACCATTAGTCGTACATAATTGAAAAACGGAGATAATATTCTTATGCATAGATTGTACACATAAGACATTATTAAGTAGAAATGGAGTATGTAAAGAGGGAAGAGATAAAGAACCAGCATGTGAAATGGATAAATCAGAGCCATCGCCAAGTTGAACTTCATCTCCGCCATTGTAAGGAGTATGAAGCGACAAGTTGGCAAGATCCAAGGTCATATGGTGCAAAGCACCGGTGTCCATAAGCCAAGTCGAGGTGTCGCCAATATAGAGAGCTACATTTTCCCTTGGTCTCGAGGACTGAATCGGTGGTGTCCAAGGGACCAACTGCTGCTGCATCCATGGACCAGACGATTGTGAGCCACAAACCATCTGAAATTCATGGCAGTACTTGGCACTATGCCTAGGAGTTCCACAAGCCCGACAGCGATCGGAGATACGATCGAAAAGAACGTTGACCAAAGTTAGACTACTGTTGGAATGACCCACGATACCCAGGCTGATGTTGATGTTGTCTACGAGTAGAGTTTGTCTGACCAGTCAGCCAGGTTCCCTGATTACGAGACATTAGGTTTGTGGCATTGATAGGCTCGGGTTTTAATCCTAAATCTATATTTCATAGAACATATCCTTGTAGTATAGTAAAGGGTCGATCTCATAGAGACTAGACAGTACGACTCTCAGTTAAAAATTGATTCTAGCTAAGACAAGATAAAAGAGGGAATGTTTTTAAAACGATTTAAAAGTAAAGCANAGCAAATAATTAAAAGCGAATGAAACCAGTAAAATAAAACACTAGGTGATAGGGAAGTTTCACATGTATTCAAGTTTGAGGTTCAGTTGACAAGCAAGATTAACAATGAAAATAGTTCTCAACTCAAAAGACAACAATAGACTAATCTTCTCCCAAAGTATTAGATCCTTCTAATAGAATTTCTAGAAATAAAGACTAACCTTCTCCCGAAATATTAGATCTCTAAACAGATAATTAAATCATGCAAATATTGCAGATTCGATATCTTCATAAGCATTTTAAGAAAATACTCCCACAAGGAAAGATACTTATTCAACTAGACTAGGTCAGATTAAATAAACCAAATCCCTTTGTATTTATTAACCTAAAATCATGAACTAGGTGATCAAGATAATTCAAGCAATGATAACAAATCTAGACTAAGAACCTAACAAATTGAATTCATTAAAGTCAAATCCTAACCATCAAAACCTGTTTTCCCTAGGAAAACCCTAAAACCTAACAAAGAGACTACTCAGACATAGCCAAGAAATCAACAAAAATTAATTGAGAAAGCATATTCAAAAACCATAATTTAATTAAAGTAAATAGATAGTTCAAAATTCTTCTCCAAAATACAGGTGTCAGAATTCGTCTCTCTCAGAAAAGCTGTCAAAATAATGAATTGTGTTGTGAATTGTATGTTGTGTATCTGGTTTCTCTCTAAAAATAAACCTAAGATTCTCACTTATATAGAATTCAAAAGAGAATAAACCTAATAATAAAAACATATGATAAGTCTTGAGGACGGAAACGTCTTTTTGGCATTCTTCAATAATTCTTGAGCATTCGGATCGATCGATCCACACTCGGATGGATCGATCCACACTTGGATCGATCAATCCAAACTTACGGAAGTTTGGTAGTATTTAGGACCAATCGATCCAAGTGTAGATCGATAGATCTCCTCAATCACGTGCTGCACATGCTTCTTATGCGAGACAACTTGACCAGTCTTCAGTAAAATCGTCATAACTTCTGATTGCTTCAATGGATTGACCTCAAATCACTTTCATATGAAAGCTAACTCACGTGTCCAATTTGAGTTATAATCTCAGCCCATTCTATTCATATAAACATCTCCAAATGTTGGTCAATTTCAAGTTCTTCTGCTGAACTCTGCTTCTGCATTCGTCAAATTGTATCCACTTTGTGCACAAAACCACCTTTTTGCTCCAGAACGTCAAAAATACATGGAATCATGAAAATATACCAAAAAACATAGAAAATACTCGAATGATGACAAATAGCAAGTATAAATACTCACTAAAAGGCATCAAAATCGAGTGATATCATGCATTAGTAGTTACAGGAGCTACCAGTGGCACTGTTTCTTGAGAGAGAAGGATGGCTTCACGGTTGATGAGCCGTTCATGAAGTTCATACGTGAAATAGGAATAAACCTACCATTAGCCGCATCTATCTCTGGTTTTTAGTCATCCCCAAGACAAGAGAGGACATGCTCAATCAAATCATCAGCTTCAAGTGGTTTCCCTAACAAGGCTAATTCATCATATTTGATCTTAATGAACAACATATACTCTGAGATTGATTTGGTCCCTTTTGTGTAATTCTTGAGTTGCACCTTCAGATTGCAAATATGTCCGCGAGATGGTTGATCAAACATCTCAACAAGTAAAGACCACACATATGCCGTAGTTTGGGCAGTTGAAACCACAGGCTGAACCGGAAATAAAATTGCCCCAATCAAGGCGCCAAAAAGAAGACAATCATGTATGTTCCAGGGAGCAAGTGCTGGATTGTCCACTGATTGGCCATCATCCACAATCGTTGAAGGAGGTATAGTAGTTGGATCAAGAAAAGCAAGAAGTTCATGTCCACCAATAAGTTTTGGGACTTGCCGACTCCACATCAAGTAATTAGTGGTCGTGAGCTTAGTGATATTAAACATGTTGATAGAGATGAGAGTGCTTCCAGGATTTGCTGGGTTGAAAACAATAGTTGTTTCCGCTAAGGTATGTGGTTGTCGGTCATTGTAACAAAAGTAACATAGGAGAAGAGAGATAGAGATAAGAGAAGTAGATAAACAAAGGAGAAGAGAGAGAGAGAAGAGAGTAATAACAGAGAAAGTCGACAAGAAAAAAGAAAAAGTAATTGGCGGCGGGTCTTAGAAGAAAAATAGGTTTAGAGGATCTTTGGTTGCTCTGATACCATGTTGGTGTAATAATATCCTCTCATATTATTATGTGAGCAAGGCTCTTTGTTATATACATCAGATTATTACAGAATAAGGTGAGTCAATATTCACAGCTCAATCTAAGTGACACTCAGTCGAATCATAGTAACGGCTAGTATATCATATTTCTAACAACCTCATGTCAAGTTCAGATAATTCTTGGGATCTAAAAATGTGATCTTTTCACTCATTTAATGAAGCTTGTGCATCCAATAACTTTCATGCTCTTGAAGCTCTTTCGCCTCTCACTTAATGTTTGTCGCTCAATAACAATCTTGTTCTCTCTTGTTTTAGACTCAGATTTGAAAGATGCAAGACGCCAAGCAAGATCATCATCACGACTTCCAGTTTCTTTCAATTCTCTCTCTGCAATTCGATGATATCGAGTAGCTTTTGCTTGTAAAGCTTCTGCTGCTCGCATTTTTGAATCAGTATCTGCATATTTCTTCAAAGCCTCCTCAATCATAATATGAGCTCCATATATTTTACTTCCAGTTTCAAGCTTCTGACTCCAATCAACACCCGAGTATTTCAGATAAATCTCATTCAAAGCATTCGAAGTGATGAAAGCTCTTTCATTATTAAGATCAACAACACTTTGTTACTCACATTTAGCTACAAGATGCATATTGTTATTCAAGGTTCCATCTTCTATATGTATATGCAACATAGGCAATGTCTTCACCTTCATTAGCAAATGGTTTAAGTTGATGAAAATTTTCCTTCTTCGTATCTTCACGACAATCACTTAAAAGTCTCTCCATTGTATCTTCCCATGACTCTTCGCCGTCGTATTTCTCTCTCTTCACCAATCTTCCACTTGAGAAAGAAGAGACTCCGATGTGAAACGACGTATAACAGTAGATCTCTTCAGCTCTGGTTACCACCATCATGGAAGAATCATCAAAGAGGATAAGAGTCATATGTTCTCCATCCTCGTTGTTGTTCGCACCTAATGAATAAGCAGAGTTAACATTGTCTTTAGCTTTAGCTAAAGGCTGACGAAGTTCAATCTTAGCGATATAAGAATTCAAGGAAACTTTATCCCTCTTTTTGATTGATTGTTCATCAAAATCAGTTCCTTAAGCCATTTCCACATGACTTCTTCACTAAGAGGGATTTTCAAAACCCTACACCTAGGCGTAATCGTTAATCTAGGAGTAGCCGTAAGTGGATTTATAGGAAATTTCTTTGAATGAGTCGTTAATATTTCCTTCCTGCACAAGCTTTGGGGCTCATCAAACTGAACCTCATAGTCAATATATGCTAGAAATTTTTCCTTGAGTAGGCTCGGCTGCTTTAGCTGATACTTGAACTTACGATGCTGCTTGAAGATCTCTGCAATCTCTGGACACGTGAAAATTCCTCTACGTTCTAAATCATCATGTCTTGCTTTCCGCTCCCCGTACTTTCTTTGATGTGTCAATTTCACCGACCTGTAGTATGAGATTTTTGGGTATTGATGGAAACAATAAATTTGTGCTATATTGTTCCTCTCTTCTTTTGATGAATTCGAACATATCGTTTCTCAAAATTTGTTTATCCACATTATTACTTTCATCCCCATTAACCAAACCATATAGTTTGTCGACGTCAACATTGAACATTGAATAGATTAAGATATGTCGTCCCTCACACGATTATGTGTGTTACTCATGTCATTCATGCTTGGTTACGTGAGTCGTTTGTCTTCTTTTGGCCGAGACTTTACTTTAAGCTCTGATAGTAATTGTAGAATTATAAGAGCATCTCCATTGGAGAAACCCACAATAATTTTTTAACTCATTTTTATTTTCTTTTTATTTTTAAATTTTTGTTTAAGATACTTAAACATCTTAAACCAAAAGTTTTCCTCCATTAGTGAAGAACCAAAAGGTTCTTAAAATAAAAAATTAGAACATGTTTGTTTTTAAAACTTACAATTTCTTCTTCATCTTCATCATCGTCTTCTTCTTTTACTTCTTCTTAATTATGAATTCATTTATCTTCTTCTCAATTCTTATTCTTCTGATTCTTCTTCTTAATTCTGAATTCCTCTACAAATAGAACACATTATTCTTCAACAATTGAACACATCAACACATACACGTTGAACAAACAAAAACATTAAACTTAAAAAATTGAAACTAAAATACATAAATTAAATTGAAACTGCAACTTAAGACTTAAACATAGAAACTAAAACTGAAGCATCAACTTAAAATTTAAAACATTGAAACTGAAACACAGAAATTGAAACAAAAACATTAACCTGAAACTACAACAAAAACATTAATGCTAACAACCATTTTAACTCAATCAAGTAGAAGCAAAGATCACAAGTACCAAGCATTAAAATTAATCTCCCTAACTAGTCATAATCTAACCAATTAGGAATCCTAATCTAACAATACATGATTTTAGTTGCTTGGTGTCTCCTTTTGGGTCTAACCACATAAATCTGATAGAAACAGATTTCAATAACTCAATAAAAAGAAACAGATTCAGATAATAAGAACTTCCAAATACTGATATTGCTCAAAATGTAACAATAACAATCCTGAGAGAAACAAACAGAAGTTTCTCCCCTCCTACCTCACCTTACAATACTCACCAATTGCAAGATACCTCTCTCATTACTTCCTATTACATATTTATACTCCTAGTACTTAGTGGATCTTCTTGAATACTCCTTGCTGAAGCCCACTTGCCAAGACAAGGCCCGATAATTACTCTTCCAAAAACTTCTCCAACTCCTCAAGGCCTTCTAAGCCTTGTTAGTCTTGTTCCTTCTCTTATAGTGATAAATAATTGGAGGGTGCTCAGCATCATACTTATCAATACTCCCTCCTTTGAAATTGACCTTGTCCTCAAGGTCAAAACCTGAAAATTGGCTTTGAATCTTACATTTCCACTCCCATGTACATTCAAACTCAGGTTGTCCCTTCCACTGCACCAATATCTCAATCTTTCCAGAACGTGGATTCAAGCGCTCGCCCAATATTGCTTCTGGTTCAGCTTCAAGAACTCCTTCTCCTGTGAGTTCCTATGGTATTGCTGTTGCCACCAAATTTGTCCCTACAGCTGGTTTGAGCTGTGATACATGAAAAGTTGGATGTATCTTGGCCTCCGGTGGTAATTGGAGCTTGTAAGCAACCTTTCCGACTCTTGCCTCCACTCGATAAGGACCGTAAAAACATGCTGCCAATTTCTCATTGCTTCTCTTGGCCAACGATCTTCTCCGAAATGGTCTCATTTTTAAATACACCAAGTCCCCCACATTAAATTCCACATCCCTGCGTTTCAGATCAGCACTTTGTTTCATATCTTGCTGCGCCTTATGTAAGTGTGCCCTTAGCAGGATTAAAGTATCATCTCGTTCTCGCAGCTTCTCATCCAACTTAACATATGCAGCAGAACCATTCTCATACTTGAGCAATGTAGGCGGATCTCTACCATACACCGCCTTGAACGGTGTCATCGCAATAGAAGTATGATAAGAGGAGTTAAAACACAGTTCAGCCCAAGATAGAAATTGATACCAGGTCCGGGGCTGTTCACTTGCAAAACACCGCAGGTATATCTCCAAACTGCGATTTGTGACTTCGGTTTGGCCGTCCGATTGAGGATGGTAAGCTGTACTAAAACAGAGTTTGGTACCTGACAGCTTGAATAACTCTTTCCAAAAGACACTCATAAATACCTTATCCCGATCTGAGACTATGGTTTTTGGGAAACCATGGAGTTTAACCACCTCCTGAACGAACAAATGAGCCACTTCTACTGCCGTATAAGGGTGTCTCAAACCAAAAAAGTGAGAGTATTTGGAAAGCCTGTCCACAACCACTAGAATCGAATCCATCCTCTCGGAACGGGGCAGACCTTCGATAAAATCTATCGAGACATCCTCCCAAATCTGCACCGGTATTGGTAACGGTTGAAGCAAACCCCCCGGAGCTAGGGTAGAGTGCTTATGCCGCTGACAAACCACACAAGAAGCCACATACCGCCGAATATCAGTCATCATTCCTGTCCAGTAAAAAATATCCCCAATTCTTCTCTGTGTTTTAAACACTCCTCCATGTCCACCCATCTTCCCATCATGAAATTCCTTCAAGATGATGCCAATGATTTGAGAACCCTTAGGAATTACCAATTTCCCTCGCCTCAACAATCTTCCCTGGACCATTGCAAAATCAGGATGAGACTGGTCATCTTCCTCAAGATCAGAAACTATTTGCTGCAATTCCAGGTCTTTATCCACTTCACCTCTAATCTGTTCTAACTCGATGCTAGCAGGAACCGTAAGAGCCAACAATTCTACAGTAATCCCTTGACGTGAAAGTGCATCGGCTGCCTTGTTCTCTAACCCGGGTTTGTACTGAATTTCAAAATCGAACCCAAGCAGTTTTGTCAACCATCTTTGGTATTACAAGTTTATTTCCCTCTGCTCCAGAAGAAACTTGAGGCTCTTCTGATCAGTTCTCACCATAAACTTTCTGCCCAATAAATAGTGCCTCCATTTTTGTATGGCAAAAACAATTGCCATCAACTCCCTTTCGTAAATCGTCTTAGCATGCTGCCTATCAGTTAAGGACTGGCTGAAATAGGCTATAGGTTGCTGTCCCTGCATTAACACCGCCCCTAAACCAGCCCCTGAAGCATCAGATTCCACCACAAACTGTTCTGAAAAATCTGGCAAGGCTAACACTGGAACCGTCGACATAGCCTTTTTGAGAGAATCAAACGCCTGCATAGCTTCTGCATTCCACTGGAGCTGATCTTTCTTCAGCAATGCTGTCAGGGGTTTAGCTATCATTCCATATCCCTTAACAAAACGCCTATAATACCCCGTTAGGCCCAAAATCCACGTAATTCCTCCACATTTCTTGGGACAGGCCATTCAACCATTGCGCTTAGTTTGGAAGGATCCGCAGCCACTCCAGTGATTGAAATCACATGCCCCAAATACTCTACTTGGCTGCTTCCAAATTGACACTTTTTTCTGTTGGCATACAGTAAGTGGCGTCGTAAAATCTGCAATACCACCTTAAGCTGCTCCCCATGTTCTTGTTTATTCCTACTATAAACCAGGATATCATCGAAGAAGACTAAAACAAACTTCCGCATGTAAGGTCTAAAAACCTCATTCATCAGAGATTGAAACGTCGTCGGTGCGTTGGTAAGTCCAAACGGCATCACTAAAAATTCATAGTGACCGTCATATGTTCGGAACGCCATTTTCTGAACGTCCTCCGCCTTCACTCGTATTTGATGATAGCCGGATTTCAAATCCAATTTCGAAAAGATCACAGCCCCTTTCAATTCATCGAGTAATTGGTCTATCATCGGAATGGGAAAGCTATCGGGAATGGTCACCTTGTTTAAGGCCCTATAATCGACGCAAAATCTCCAACTGCCGTCTTTCTTCTTCACCAATAACACGGGACTGGAAAAAGGACTGTTACTATCCCGGATAATCCCAGCTGCCAACATCACCTTAATCTGCCTTTCTATCTCTGCCTTTTGCGCGTGAGGGTACCGAAAGGGACGAACACTTACAGGTTCTGCGCCTGTCTTAAGCAGAATCGCATGTTCCTTACCGCGCAATGGTGGCAAGCCTTGAGGTTCCGCAAACACATCCTCAAATTCCGCTAATACGGTTTCCAGCTCCTTTGGTTCCTGTGTCTTAGTACACATGGCAGCCTGTAACCCTCCATACTCGATTAAAACACCTTCTCCTTCCTGTTTCAGCGTCTTGAGAAGAGTTTTAAATGAAACTAATGAATTACAAAGGCTTGGATCACCCTTCAAAGTCACCGTGACCCCATTGCCTTTCCACCTCATAACTTGTTCCTTCCAATTTACCTTCATTTCTCCTAAAGTTTCCAGCCATTGCATTCCCAAAATGACATCTGCACTTCCTAATTTCAATGGCAAGAATGAAGACACAAGCACCAGATTTTGGACATGGATTTCAACCCTCTTACATACGCCTTCACCCCTTACTGCCAATCCAGTTCCCATTAGTACACCATACCCTGTGGTACCCTCCATGGGAATGCCCAATCGCTTCACCACTTCATCAGAAAGAAAATTATGTGAAGCGCCGCTATCGACCATGATCACAACTTCTTCGCCGTAAATAGTTCCCTTTAACTTCATGGTTTTTGGTGAGGTCAGACCCACCACCGAATTAATGGACAGCTCAGCAAGCTCCGACATCTCCGGCGGATTGTCGTCTTCTTCATCAGAAAATTGCGAGATGTCATGCTCAGTCCCATCTGCCCTAATCAGGAAAACTTGCAAATCATTAAATTGGCACTTGTGCCCATAGTGAAATTTCGCGTCGCACTTGAAACAAAGTCCTTCTGCCTTCTTCGCTTGATACTCAGCTTCTGTCAATTTCTTAAATGGTGGTTTTCTTCTCTCTGTAACTCGCGTTTGACTTGGTTGGGTGTTCTTATTCCCAGAAGTGGTATACGCTGTCGTTTTACTCTCTTTCACCCCTTTCTGAGAATAAGTTGAAGATTTTGTCCCACGTGTAAGGTGGTCCCTACCTGTCCCAAAATCACAGCTGCGTATCGTCCTGCCTTCTTCTCCACCAAATTTCTCAGGCTCTGCTCCTTCATGGTCGGCCCAATCCTCGACCATCTTCGAGGCAATCATCATCTTTTTCAGATTTCTGGGTTCGAACATCCTCACCCCTGCTCTCGTCTTTGGCTTTAAGCCGATCATAAAAGCGATGAAGTCGCGACAATATTGCCTCGCCATTCCCTCCTGCCTAAACATTAGTAATCTCTCTCCTGGTGGTGTCTCGTGGGTCTCGATAAAATCCTCCAACACCCTTTGTTTCATCTGTTCCCAACTTTGGAACGGATTCCGATCCCTTTCCCAACGGTACCAAACCAGTGCTTCATCATCAAAGCACATCTTCACTGCCTTCAACTTGTCCTCCTCTGTGAACTCATTAAGCTCGATATATTGGTCAACCCTCAACACCCAACTCTCTGCACCTTCGCCGTCAAACAGAGGAATCTCGAGCCTCCTGCTTATCGGCATATACGTGTCCTTCGTCCTCTGCTCCGACGGTGGGTCAGTCTCGCCGTTCGTACGTGACCCCTCCCCCGGTGTTCTTTCCTCTGTCAACTTCCCCGATGGTGTCTTCTCATCGTCAACAAGAAGTTTCTTAGCCAACAGATCAAGAATATTCATCTTGCTCATCATCTCTTCAACATTTTTCTTCAAGGAGGAGATCTTCCCAACCTCACGATGTAGAGACTCAAGTTGATACCAAGTTAGCCAACAGATCAAGAATATTCATCTTGCTTTCTTTGGTGGCATGGTCCTTAGTCTCGAATAGGCTCTGATACCAAGTTGATAGAAACAGATTTCAATAACTCAATAAAAAGAAACAGATTCAGATAATAAGAACTTCCAAATACTGATATTGCTCAAAATGTAACAATAACAATCCTGAGAGAAACAAACAGGAGTCTCTCCCTTCCTACCTCACCTTACAATACTCACCAATTGCAAGATACCTCTCTCATTACTTCCTATTACATATTTATACTCCTAGTACTTAGTGGATCTTCTTGAATACTCCTTGCCGAAGCCCACTTGCCAAGACAAGGCCCGATAATTACTCTTCCAAAAACTTCTCCAACTCCTCAAGGCCTTCTAAGCCTTGTTAGTCTTGTTCCTTCTCTTATAGTGATAGATAATTGGAGGGTGCTCAGCATCATACTTATCAAAATCTTCCCAAACTCTATTGCTTTTCTTAAATTTCTGCCTGAAATGATGTTGCAATTGACTCACTCTCCCTGGCTTTGCTTCTCATGTCCAATCCAGAACCACCAATCCTGATTTGGTAATGAATGAATACAAACAAGAGACAAAATATTTCATAAAATAAATTCTGTAACTATTTTAAGAACATAGCTAAAAACATACTTCATATTAATCATTCTTCTGCACATGTACTTACAACATAAACCATTTAAAGATTCTAGCTTTGTAGCTTAATCTTGAAACAATCTCAATATATAAAAAATCAACCAAGTTCTCATAACTATGCTTCTATGATCTAACCTAAATCTAACACACAAATGCTAGCAAATTGGCAATACAACTGTGAATTAGGACTCCAAGTATGAAGCCAAACTTCATTATTTAGTCCTGGAAGACACTGCAAAATTTAAGAGGAATTAATGGACTTTCAATGCTGAGAATTTGACAACTTAGTTGCAAAAATTCAAGTAGCAAAGTTAGAATTACAGAAATAGAGAGTGATTAAGAAAGAAGCAAAAGGACACACATTGGACTTGGAATCTTCAATGCAAAACTGAGAAGCTTAATTCCTTTAGATTTGAGAAAATGCATGCTGCTCTCTGGGTATGGCTTTGGACACAAATATCTTCACACAATTCACATACCCAACAAAAAAAAAAAACAAAAGAGAAACCTAAATCAACACTTTCAAGATTTACAGTAAATTGATCTAATTCAAATGTTGAGAAAGCTTACATGATTGAGCTATGGCCGATAGTTTTGAGGAAATAGTAGTTAGCCGAGCTAGCAAATTCAGACCGGAATACACCGTTGATGTCTCTGGGTGAAGGAGGAGAGAAACAGCGACGTAGATTTTGAAGGAAGGAGATGAGACTACTGCCTTGGAAGAGCCATGACAGTGAAGGAGCACGCGCAGGGGAGATAAACCTTGGACCGCCCTTGTCTCCTCTTGACACGTTGCAGTTAAGAACCGATTTTAAATTAAGGATCGTTTCTCCTATTTTCTTTTTTTTATATATATTTTTCATTTAATCTTTTTTAAGAACTCTATAAGAAACTCTTAAAACACTCTAATGGACATGGTCTAAGACTTATTGATAAATAAATAATTATTCTTTATTAGATTTAGAAAAATCTCTCAAAACCTAAACCTCTCAAATTTCATAAGTTATACCACAATTTTGACATATCCTTATATAATAACATATTTCCTATTCTTTTTTAGATTTTATATAAGATTAGATAACTCCTAAATATATTATAGATATCTCCTAAACATTATAGATAATTTCTTAATCTTATCTTAACTAAATTTAACTAGAAAAACTTTCACTCAAAGTTGCTTCAAGCTTAAGCTTAAGCTATCAACTGAAAACTACAAAACAAAATAACAAAGACGATACGCGAGAAGGGTGACGACGTGGACCAGAGCCGATGTTGCCCCAACCAAGAAAATTAAAGAACGAGCACTACAAGAATATTGACATATTCCGACTAAACATTTAGTCAAAACTTTGTCGGAATATAAGGATTCTGACAAATTTCCGACTAAATGTTGTTAGTCGGAATATTGTGGTCGCAAAATCAGGTTTAGTCGGAAAATTGTTGAAAATTACCGACAAAAGCTGTGGTCAATTTCTCTAAAATATTTGTCGGTAAATTCTCGAAAAAAGTAACAACAAATTTCCGACCACACTGACAACTTGTCGGAAAATAGTGGGTAATATTTCAACAAAATACCGACTAACTACATACCAAGATTACCCACGATTTTCCGACCAAAAAAAAATAAAAAAAAATATTATTTTAATCCGACGAAATTTCGAAAAAAAAAAAAAAATTCCGACAAAATTTCGAGAAAATATAAAAAAAAAAAGAAAATTAAAATATTATTTTTTCTTTTCCTAATTTATATATATATTAATTTTAAACCCAAAAAACATTAAACACTTGCAAAATAAAATTATATTAAACATAAGTTAAAATACAACATTAAAAGAAATAA
>OVBE01008819.1:1834-16728 GCA_900406425.1 Iberis pinnata | reverse complement strand
AAAAAACATTACACAGTGAATCGAACTCGAGACATCTCATACTTTTTTAAAAAAATTTGGGTCAGATCCGAAAAACCCAAGATCCGCGCGCCCCGTAAATCTGCGTGGACGAAAATACCCTTAATGAAATTTTTTTGTTTGAACTAAATCTCGAATATTTCCAGTGGCATATCTCGTAATATGCCACGGAAACAAAAGGTTCTTTTCTAATTTGTCTTCGAATTTAATAGTATAGATCATTAAAGTCAATTTTTATGAAATCCATCATGGTTGTGATTTTTTTTTTGGAAGAAAGAGGTCACATATCACGTAAAGTGATTTCTTCGAAAAAATAAAATAATAAAAGTTTTGAAAGCTAAGACAAGCAAAAAAAAAAAAAAAAACCTAGCATGTCCTCCGAGGTTTTCTTTGCGTTTTCAGATTCCGGCGCCGGCAGTGCTAAGACTCGTCGATGTTGGATCCTTCTCTCTTCTCTTCGTCTCTTAATCTATCATCGTTTCTCTTCTTCTTCTTTTACTCATATTTTCTTCAATTTATCGTTTCTCTCTTTTCTTTTGTGAGTTTCTTTTTTCGAGACGTCAATTGGTGGAACCCACGTAGACGTATGTTCAAATATTGTTAAGCTTGTGAAATTCTTTGAAGTGTCTGCAATCAGAATTTTTGTCTCAGTAGCAATGATGTTCGAGTCAAATTCTCTAGAGTAACTTATCATCTCCGAACCTACCAGTTAATCAATATATTTCATTGCATTTGCGTTGTTATCAAACAATTTAGATTCTGTTTTATCTTATTTTTTGGTTCAGTTTGTAGTACAAGTTTTGGGAAGATGTTCTCTTGTATGATAAAGATTTTTCCAAAATATTGATCTAATGAGAATTTTAATTGTTGTTTTGTGTAAGTATGTTTTCATGAAAGACATGGATATATGTTACAGTTAAATATAACAATGTAAATTACTTCCATTGCATACTATTGATGAGAAAAATTATGTTATGAAATAATAACAAACATTTAATCATGTATTAAACTTTAATGTTTATTTCGTATGTGAAATGTTAGTCACCAAAATGGCCTTGCCATATTATATATAAACATTAAAAATTAAATACTGATTTATTAATGGGAAATTGTAAGCAATATACAAAACATAGGCTAATATTAGGAAAATGTCGTTTATACCTATGCTAACACTCTCTCTCCATCGGCATTATATAATATATGCGATATAACCCCTACTGCCATGAATAGTTACTATAATTGAGTAGACTTACTTTTCAGAAGAATAAATTACTTTATCAATATTCAACCCACCACTTCGTCTTCTCTTTCCTGCGACTTTACGAAGAGAAACCTCAACCGTCGAGATAACTTCCTTCCTCTTACATTTCTCAACTGCAACAAGTTAAATCTAATTGAATCTGACCTCCTCATTTCAAGTTTTGTCAATTTATTAATCATACAGACCGGAAGTGAACGGTTACAACGGGAAGGAAGGTAAATTTTATTAATGATTATGTAAATTTTAGTGAACTGATTTTTAATCTCCGAAATTTATTGAAGATTAGCATACAGAAGAAGACAGTAATTGTTCTTCTGCACTAACTTGTCTTCTTTCATACTGCTTCTTCTCAACCTTTTATCATTTGGGGATTTATTCACATATTATGAGAATCACTTCAATTCTTATAATGCATACCAAATTGTAACATTATCATGTTTTCCTGTTTGTTGCATGTCTGCATATTCGTCTATAAACACATTTAGTTTCGTTCCATCATATTTAAAGGGTATGGTGTTTAGAAACTTTGTCATTCTTATGTTCAACCCGCAATGCGTACACACATTAGTTTTTTTCTCTGTTTCCAGTATATTGACTACTACATGCAATAATCTGAGTATTAACTTCCTGCGTCCTTCGCATTACAATGTCTACATGGATGAAGATACATGGCACATACTTCCTTCCCGTCTTTTTGAATTAAATCATGAACCTGGTTGAAGAGCCAGGATTAATAAGTATTTCAATCTACGCGCAATGCATCATATAAAGTAGGCTTTAGATCCACAAGATTTGGAATTCCTAATGAATTCCCAGTTCAAGATGATTTTGCAAATGGAGAATCAAGAGTTCTCCCTCGTGTTTCTACACTACTTGTTATCGAGGTTGTTATTCACAAAGAAGGAGAACGAGCTTTGGTGGGTTTTTGCTGGGAAACCTATAAGATATGGTATTCAAGAATTTGTTGTTGTCACTGGCTTGAATTGCACTCACGGGGATAAGAGGCTAAGAAATTACGCCTCCTGAAACTAAAAAAGGAAAGGGTAAAGCCAGTAACAGTCTTGACAGTGTTTGGCTCAAGCTCTTTGACGGTGTAAAGAAACACACAACTTCTTGGATACACCAAAAACATATAGAGGGGAACAACTACAAGGATCGACAAACAAGGCTGCGTCTAGGTCTTTTGCTTCTTGTTGATGGTATACTCTGCCCAATATCGAATAACACACAGATAACTAAAGAGAGGTTTCACCACTTTTTAGACCTGGAAGATTTTATGAAGTACCCATGGGGAAGGGAATCATTCTATCTAACTATAGAGGGCACAAAGTCGAAAGACCCTTTCAGCTACACACAACCAACCACCTCTATACAAGGATTTGCCCATGCAATGATTCTGGTCACAGTTGCATGTTGTCCTCTGATTGTTCAGAATTCTATTCTTCAGTTCATGCTTCAAAGAGGTGAATCTATTGAAGAGATTGTTTCCTTTATAAGTAAAATGAGTTTTCACTTGAACAACAAAACATTCAGGTCGTTGGTCGCTGTTGGTGAAGTAAGTACCATTTCTTAGAATAGTCAGAATACTATAAGATAGTTGGTACTCCACCTACCAAAACAGTGTAATATGTTATGATTCTCGTACATGATTATTACACAGGTCCCAGTAATTTCATTGCTCAGTAAAGAAGCACCACACTTAGTAGAGGATATTCAACTCGATTCTGACAAACCTAATGGTGTTGTTGACTACCTTGTGACGTTAATAGAAGAGGATTTCCCATTCGAAATCAATTCTTGGATTGGTGGTGTGCATGCTGTTGACGTAATTGAAGCACAAGAAAGGCAACGTCAAGCACAAAGATATAACAATGAGGAAGGTAGCAAAAGTGATGACGCTGATGACTGGGAGAAAGGCCCAGATGACACCTCATCTCAACCCAAACCATTTTCATATGAGAAAGCAGTTGCACCTTTTGATGAAAACTTATTTGTCCGTAAGGTCACGACACTAGTTCAAGAGCAGAACATACCACTTTTTGAAGGCTACACCAGAAGTATCATCACCCATATTGAAGGAAGGATTGAGAAGTTGTTCACTGATTTGAAAGACATTTATCCCACTCACAAACACGGAGATGATGACCCTCTCGGACAGAACCCTACCATTGGTAATAACGCATATTAATTACACAGTTTGTTTGCCATGCAGTGTTTATGCCATCCAAGACTAACAAAATTATGTTTTAAGATGAAGAAGGAAATTATTCTAAGTCACCCGAACACAGAGGCGAGAACATATTGGTATCAGATGATGAGGCTGACGATATCATTCGTAATGTCGTTCGTGATAACCCTCCCGAGACAAGCTTCGAGGACGTTGTTGTTGAAGAAATGGATGGATCCTCTAGATGGGATAATCTAAGATCCCTAATAAGGAAATAAAATGAAACTACAAGTGATAGTTACGATAATGCAATAGCTCAAACAATCACCCTTTCCTAAATGGTTTAAGAGATATTGTATTCTTTATATTTTTTTAAGCAGGTTCTCATACTCATTGCCCTGCCAATGTCACAAAAAAACTGCAAGACATACAACCTCCCTCTTTCTCTCTTAATTTATAGCAAGGAAATACTGCCCAAAATCCGCAGTCTAATGTCCCAGGTTTCTGTCTCACATATCCTCAAATTTACTGATAGCCATACTACTCAGCAAATTTTTGTAGTTTGTATACTAAAATTACTTATATAATAGCGTATTTATCTCCCCGGTATGCAGGCAAAAGTCAGCCTGCTCAACCTGATCATGGAACACACTGCAAAGGTCCAAGTCCTAATGTTTCACCACCCATCGGAGAAGTTTATCCTCAATCATTCCCACTGAATACTACAGGAAGCCAACGTCGTGAGGGGATGGAGACGGTTCTTCCATCTTTGGTTCAGGAAACCAATGAAACCACAACCAACCCTCCAATTCCATGTAATATTAAAACAACAATTGCATGGGGAGTTACAGCTGAAGCATCACTAAAGGTAATCTTCCATTTCTACTAACATCGTCATTACTAGCTTCCCTATTTCTTCAGTTTTGTTCAAACTCATACCTCTTAGGTTTTTCTGCTTTCGTATGTTGAAAGAAAATTTGAGCCAGATATTTATATGGGTTTCTCAAAAAACTTACATTTACTGTCTTCTGTTGCCGCGTCAAAGGTATTTTGGTGTCCGGTCCATTTTGAGTAGTGAATGGATCCGAACATCACTAACTACCAATATTATCATCTACGTTTAACATGTTGCCTTGTATTAGTTCACTGTATATTCCTACCTATATACTGACTATTCTATTATTGCTATTTCTTAGACAAAGAAAATTCGGCAACCTTCGTGAGGTGATGGAGAAGATGAACATGAAACTTTGTCTAACATTCGCCAGAAGGTCAGGAGAAGAACGGAGGATGTCGGAAAAAAACAAGGCTAAAAATTCTTTAGATTCTCGTCCTACAAAGAGGAGTAAGGCTGACGGAAAAAAAGAAGGTCAAGAAGTAGTTAGAAGAAGTACCAGGATTAATCAAAACGTTACTGTTAAGCCGAACCCGGTAAAGATTGAGAAGTTGCAACCACGAATGCCCAAAAAAACAGTCATCTCGCCAATAGTCGAGGATGAGGATCTGTGGGAGGTTACCCTCTCCCCTCTCAATATGGAGTTCAGAGCATTTGACGACCCACCAACCAAAAAATGCCAAGACTTCCAATTGCTTCTACAGAAAAACAGGTTACTACTCTCTACCATCTTCAAATTTTATGTTATTGTTCTATATGGTAACAATGATCTTATTCTAAATAGGGTTTATCATGTTGCTGGTAATCTTCCCATTGAGAACACGCTTTTCTTGTCTATATTCGAACCAAATGAAGTATGGCTACCCAACATAAGTGAAGCATCTCGTAATTGGTTGTCAGTACAACACATTGCATACATCAATAAACTAACTACTCGGTAGTTAGTATATTGGTCTTATAACTACTTACTTGTTCTCTTCTATATAGGTGATGAATGTTATTCTCCTTTATGTCTAGCATAGGAGAGACAATATACGCAGTTGCATGTATGATTTTCTGCCTACGAGTTGGTTGCAAGAAATGCAGCGTCTATGGGGATCTTTCCAACGAACTGTTGACAAAAACAAGTTCCGGTTCTCAGTTGCTTCAACTCTGCCAATCTTAAAGCGACCGAAGTGGTTCTCGTCTGTGGAAATTATATATTGTGCTATCCCCATTCAAAGAAAACATTGACTTGGTCTTGCAATTGACCTTAACCAAAGGTCAATTGAAGTTCAAGATTGTAATCATACAAACCTCTCCAAAGATGAGGTGGAGCACGAGCTACAATTTATGTCAACCCTATTGGCTTTTTTCATAAAATGGCAACGAGTGATTCTTGAAGTTGGAGCAATTGGTTTGGAGCCGTTTCAGATTGATAGGAACGATTTAGAAGTCACTATCGAAGACACAAGTTCGTTCTTTACTAACGCTCCTACGTTTACCTTCTATTACTATTGTACATATGCACAATGTAATTGTTCTTCTTTCCCAACTCTTTCTGGTGTAGCAGCTCTCGTCCTGATAGAACATCATTCCCTTGACCACATAGACGAATCGTCATTGTTAGAAAAGCAATATCTCAAAGTGGCCGCAATGAACTATGGGATGGAATGTTTCCATGCGCTTGTTAAGGACCCTCCTCAACCAATCCTCTGATTTAACGTAATATGAAGAACTCAAAACTGAACAACTTCTTTATTTAGTCCTCTCTCAAAACATACTCTTCCTGACTTTGATTGTTTCAAACATGTTCTAAGCTTATTTCATTTTAGGTGTCAATTACTTTGGTTACACCTACTTCGCTTAACAACAAAAACTAAAATATTTGAAAACATAGATTACAAAGGCCATATGGCTTACAATATTCGAACTACTACCATTTTTAATACCGTTAATACATCAACGCTGATTGGTTTTGACTTCCTTACAAAAAACAGTTATTAAACACGATATAATGATTACTGATATCGGTATACAAACCACTTCAACAGCTGAACATATTTTTATACATACACCTCATGAGAACCTTCACCAGTTACGCCCTTTTGTTATAATGCCCCAAAAAAATTTCTCCACCTCTTGCAGACATTAATCCAGTACACCTCAAAACTACCTTCACCACTACGCGATACATCTAAACCTCCATGACAGCTTGCCTTATTATGTCCTTTTCCATGGCAACGACTGCACTTCCTCTTTCTAGCGCCCTGCCAATAGTAAATAAACCATCACTTATAATTAACCCTATTCATCGTCCATGACAAGTTCAGCACTAGGTTATANTGTTCCCCCCCCCCCCCCCCCCCCGAGATAAAATCCTTAGTTTCTTTGGCCGATTATAAGGCCTTCTAACCTTTGGCGGCATTAACTCCTTACTTGTATTGAAAGACGCACCTGTTAGTGCATTCCCTCCAGCAGAAGGTACTGGATATATATTCTCAGCATATGCCCTAGCCCAAGCATTGATGTAATACTCACTATTCACCATTGGTTCAGTGGGAAGATCTACACTCGATGCAGCTGCGAGTGCATGCGAGCATGGAATTCCAATCAATTGAAACTCTCTGCAACTACAAGATTCGTCCTCAAGATTAACAAGGTACGTTCCACCTTTTTGGGTTGTAACCTCGTACTGTGTTGGGAAAATAAATTTGATAACCATTTTCATTGCCTCCTCATAGTTGCATTCAACCCTCTTTCGTACTTGTGGCGATAGAAAACAGTCACCTTCGGTTTGCTTTGCTGCTTCACGCCTAATAGCAAACCATGTCATAATCTGACTTCTGATGTATTCAAACATTATCACCAATGGGTACTCTCTTACTTCCTTCAAGACATTGTTCCACGACTCGGCAATGTTTGAATCTATTATGTTATACCGTCTCCCTTGAAAATGAGAACATGTCCAATGACGGAAACATGTACAAATCCATGGTAACCAAGATTACTACTACTAGTTTATTAATTATTTGCCCATATAACTTACAGATATCGAGTAGCTACGCAACGCAA
The DNA here is from genome assembly GCA_900406425.1 of Iberis pinnata. NCBI lineage: Eukaryota > Viridiplantae > Streptophyta > Magnoliopsida > Brassicales > Brassicaceae > Iberis > Iberis pinnata. The sequence continues at coordinate 9,333 of OVBE01008819.1, read as the reverse complement.
AGAGGGTTGGTATTCTGTATTTCCAGGATTTTTATGTTGAAATTATTGATTGTGTATGACCTTGCAGCTTGCATCATTAGATAACCAAGATTTTTAGGCTCAAAGTTAGTCTTAACATTGCGGTACAATTGAACAACGCAGCACACATGTATTGCCCTTATGTACACCTACAAAGTTAGAAATATTAGTTAAGTTCAGTAAACTGTATATTGGACCTTGTATATTAGCTACCCTTCTCTGTGTTATGTGTTACAATACCTTCTTAAGCCCAGCGTATATGCTTGTATGCCTGTCTGATATAATAAATAAAAAAAAAAAGAGGAACCACATACAAAGGTTTTCAATCTATTAAAAAATCATTCCCAAGAATCATCGTTCTTACTATCAAAGATGCCAACGCCAAAGGGAACAATTGAAAGTTAGCATCCTGACCAACTGCAGTCAGCAGCGTACCACCATACGTAGCCTTTAAATATATTCCATCTACGATAACCACCTTCTTAAGATGACAAAAACCCTTCACAGAAGCACCTAGGGCAATGGAATTGTACTTGAAACGCGTTGTCCCATCACTTTATGTTATATATTCCATGTAACATCTGTTACCATCATTCATATTCTCTTACAACGCCATGTAATTCGGCATAATAGCATAGCTTCCAGCAACTGAGCCTAGTGACCTGTCCATTGCAAAAGCCCGAGCCCTCCAAGGTTTCCAGTATGAAACATTGACATGAAATTCATCTAGCATAATTTTTCTCAATCCATAAGGATTAAGACCCTTCTTTATGCATAAGTAATGCTTGGAAACCAATTCAGCGATGACTTGGGTTGTTGCCAATTTATGATCTCCGCTCGTCTATCGTACAACAATGTTCCAATGTTGCTGATCTGATTTGAAAATTGTTAGAGTTGTCCACTCTTGTAGGATAGATGCGCCATGGACATACAAACGGGGTGAATTTTAGGACCATGCAATCAGGTGAAGACCATGCTGTTTTAAAGTTACACTTTCGGTTGATAGCGTTGATTGCAATTTTAATCTTGCAGTCAACTTTGTTTTTAAACACACAGCCAAAAAATATCTTGTCTCCCTCGTAGTCGAGGTCAAACAGAGCTCCATCTACGTCTGCACATTTCAAATACCGGTATTTCAAACTCTTACCTACAACATGAATCTTCAAATAAGCTGTCTACCGTATCAGATATACAAACTATCATAAAAGTAAAGATGTACCTTCTATGTAAATATCGTTGAAAACCGGAGGAGCATCCCGATTAAACAGTGTTGGATCATTTATGTCAGGAAAAAATACGTTCTCATCTTCCTCATCGTTTTTGACCCATCAAGGAATGACCCGACTGAAATGGTCCTCAAAATCGTCCTCGCTTATTGTACTGCTTGAGTCAGATGAGGTTTGAATGAGTCTTCTTACTACATAGTGGTTTCCTCTCTCACTAATAATTATTGTTTGGGNTTTGCCTCTTCCCACCATCTCTTCTTGAACAGGTAATGTTCTCATGTCCAGAATCGGCGGATCCGGATCTACATTTACATCGTCTTGATGAGCAACACCCTTCCCTTTATCATCTAAACGATTTTGAAATCTCGGTTCATATTCGCTGCTCAAAGGAGTAGTCAAACTATCATTCAGGGTACTCGGTACATCTACCAGTCGTATAAGTTCACAAACATCTTCATATGATTCCTTCATACTGGTTGCATCCTTGCTAGGGGTCATTGCTTCTGAAGTGTCATATGCCCCTCCTCCCTCTGATGCTTCCATCCCAAATTCCTGAAAGTAATAGCTACTTGTGTCATTATACGTTTCATCGCTAGTTGTGTCATCCTCGTTTGCAGACCTTTCGTAGTTTGGTGTTTTCTCCCAAAACAATAACTCGGGCCCGTGTTACTAGTTAACTCAGGTTTTATTGTCACAAATCCACTTCCTAAATGTCCCTACGCATTTGCACAAACACACGCACATCATGCTCCCCCTTGATATATTGTGGATCTACTTGACTGTTTTCTCCTACCAAAATCTATTGAGGATACTCATACGACATAATCATATTTATGAACGAGCCTCAGAAATCAATAGTCATGGAAACCAGATTAACAAGTTTTGAATATGACATGCCAAGGTAAATTTGTATTTGCTTTATCTCCTCACTCAGTTTCCGTATGAATGACCATTTCCCATTTGACATTTTTATCCAGTTTCCCACCACAACTCTCACTAATTCTTGAGTGCTCAGCTGCAAATTATCAAAAAAATTGAACAGCTAGTATATTGTCATTAATATATAATTGTTAAACAGAAGGCTGTTGTTTTCTTTTTGGGTTAAATTTAGGGTTTATTGTTGGGTGTTAGGGTTTATTGTTGGGGTTTTGGGTTTATTGTTGGGTGTTAGGGTTTATATTTTACTCTTGTTGGGGTTAATTAAACAATTTGGGGGTATATTTATGTGTATGTTGTCGCGTATTTGGGTGTATATTTTCACCTCCTTGCGGATTACTATTATCTTTATGGGGTTTATTCACCAGTTTAGGGTGTATATTTTTAAGGCTTAGGGTTTCGTTTAACCATTATTTCTTTTGATTTCCACAGAAATTTTACAAGTAGTTAGTATATCGTCATAAATATGTTGTTTATCAGAAGTATGGTAAAGTTTCCGACAGCGGACCCTAGTGTTCTATTTTTACACCAAGGGCCTCGTCTCCCTTTCCTTACAGATTAGATCTAGTTAGATATTGAGTCCTTCTTGGCGTTGCCATTGTTGGTTCTAATTTATTAAAAATGTTTCTTTTTAGATGTTTGTATTCATTTGTTAAAGCTCCCACCCTAATTGCAAACCGAGCACTGTTCATGGTCTTCTCCGGTTGTGTTCTCACGCAGATTTAAGGTTTTTGAACCAGATTTTTGGAAGAAAAGAATCACGTATTTAAAAACAGCATAAATTTTTCAAGAAATTACGTCGGTAGTTAGGCAGTGAGTAAATAGATTATCACAAAACAACTTACAACTGATAGTCTTCTTACCCTGTCAACCGGCACCGCGTTTGGTATACCGTCCATTGGAGTCGTTTTTGGTTTATATAGACTAATACCTAGATTACTATGACTAATATAGAAATCAAGATGTNTTTTTTTTTTTTGGGGGGGGGGGATTTCGAAATTTTTTTTTTTTTTGGTTATGCTACGGTTTGGATGGATGGAGAAGAAATCACTGATTTCATGGCGCTGACTGACAACCGAAACAGAGCTAGCTGGAAGCTACCCTTCCTTTTGCGTAGCGCATGTATCGCACATAAGGGCCGCGTGGAGATATCGCAGGCATATTGTTACCAACATTTGAATTATACAAAAATGTACATTCAGCTAATTTCTGGAAAAAATGTTATTTCGAAAATTATCCCTTAAATAATCATGATTAAAGAGATTCTATAATAACACTAAAGAAAAGATAGATTAATTTTTTATTAATTATATTCTAGGAGATGCCCAAAGGTGAATCATTGAATATAGTTAGTAATATGTAAAAGATTAATCATTTATCATTATAATCAATATTATGTATACCCAAATGTAGCATAATTATTGAACCTTTGTTTTGTCCGATTAATTATTTAAATATAAAAAATCAGCATCGTTGAAAGTCCTTGTATTTAAGTATTGCAAAATGTTTCTTAAACACATGCAATAAAATTTAATATCTAGTAATTTTATCTGTATAAGAGTCTCAAAGCACTAATATGTTAAGCATGTATAAATGTGCAGATTCATCAAATTTGTATGCATCCGCTAACTCTGTTGTGAAGTTCAATGGGCTCAATTACGTTGAGTGGTCCGATCCGGTTTACGCTGGGTATAATGGGATTGGACCATAAAATTCTAACGGATGAGGTACCATCAGCCATTACGGAAGATAGCTCCAAAACTAAAAAGTCTCGGTAAGAGACTTGAGAGCTATCTAACAAGATGAACTTGAACTTAATGAGGTTGACGATGGCAGAAAATGTTAAGTCATCTATGCCTAAGATAGAGAAAGCAAGGGAATTCATAGAGAAAATTAAGGAGTGCTCACAGTCGGATTTGGCGGACAAGTCAATTATAGGAAGCCTTATGTGTGAGTCGACTACGAAAAAGTTTGACTGATCTCAGCCAATCCATGATCATGTGACGCACATGTCTAACCTGGTAGCAAAGTTGTCGACCTTAGGAATGGAAGTTAACGAGCGGTTCTTGGTCCAATTTATCATGAGTTCTCTTCCTATGGAATTTAGCCAGTTTCAAGTGAATTACAACACCACTAAAGATAAATGGAACTTCAAGGAACTAAAGGCTATGCTCATTCAAGAGGAAGGGAAAATAAAGAAATTAAAGGACCAAGTTATTAACCTTGTAGGTCTTGGAAGTGCTAGCAGCAGTAAAGCGAAACCAAGTAAAAATGACAACAGAAAAGAAAAAAACTTTCTTTAAAGGACATGAAAGTCAAATTCAAAAGGAAAGGAAGTGTTTCGTTTGCTAGCAAATGGGACACTTCAAGAAAGATTTTCCGAAAAGAAAGGTAAACATCAAAGTTTTGTTTGCTCTGAATTGAGCCTTATAGAAGTGTCTAATAATATTTGGTGGTTAGATTATGGTGTTATTACTCATGTGTCTCATATTAAACAGAGATTCATTTCGATCTAACCCATAAGAAGAGTTGAACAATACTTGTTCATGGGGAACTGGATGAAGGCACTAATTGAAGGCACTGAGACTTATAGATTGATCTTAGACACTAAATGTCATGTGGATCTTGAAAGGAGTCTATGTATCTGAATGTGCTAGAAATCTTGTTTCCATAAGTAGACTAGACAATTTAGGATTTGATTTTAATATTGGACATGATGTTTTCTCTTTGTATTGAAATGATTACTTTTATGGTAGTGATACTTTATTTTATTCACTTTATCGATTTAATATTGATGAAAAGTTTTATGAATCCTTGTTTATTATTGAAAGTCAAGGCATCAACGTAGTGCATCTAATGAAAATTTCGCTTACTTGTGGCATCAAATATTGGATCATATTTCCAAAGAAAGGATTATGAGGTTGGTAAAGAATGAAATTCTTCCTCAATGGGATTTTAGTGATCTAAATGTGTGTATAGATTGCATTAAAGGAAAACAAACTAGACATACAATAAAGAAACCTACCACAAGAAGCACTCAACTTTTTGAGATAATTCACATGACATTAGTGGCCCTTTTGGTGATCCTTCATGGAGTGGTGAAAAATACTTTATCATCTTTAATGATGATTAGTTACGGTATGCATATACATATCTACTGCATGAAAAGTCCAAGTATGTGAATGTCCTAGAGGTGTTCATTGACGAGGTAGAAAGACAGTTAAATAGAAAAGTATAAGTTGCGAGATCTGATAGACGTGGTGAGTTTTATGGAAACTTCAATGAAAATGGACAATGTCCTAGTCCATTTGCAAAGTTACTTGAAAGGAAAGAAATTTGTGCACAATAGACAATGTCCGGTACTCCTCAACAGAATGATGTGGCTAAAAGGCGGAATCTTACTTCAATGGATATGGTTAAGAGCATGTTAAGTAATTTCTTATTACTTGAAAAATCGAAGGGGTATATATTTTATTGTACGATAATAGTTGAGTCGGGTAATGATAGGTTCAATGAGAACGGAGAAAGTAGTGGGAGTGGTGAAACACGTAAAGTGGACATTAAAGAAATTCGGGTTGAAGTTCTTTCACCTGAAGTTTCACCTAAAGTAGTTGTTCCTAATATTGCATCACAATCAATTGAGACAATAGAACAACATAATGATGTGACAATCCTAATAGTTGAAAATACATTCAATGAACCTGTCACAACTCAAGAAGAGAATAATATACCACAAATGCAATCAAGGCGAAAAGGGAAAAATCCGCCATATCTAATGATTATGTGGTTTATGCTATTGAAAGGGAACATGACTTAAGCATTGATGAAGATTCGATCTTATTCCGAAAAGTCATGGAAAGTGACAATTCTGAAAATTGGTTAAATGCAGCAAAAAAATAAAAAATAAAACCTATGGGTGATAATAAATTTCGGAACTTAGTGATGTCTCTGCATTTTAGTAGTTTTTAGAAGCCATTTACTGTTATTTTAAGATCATTTAGATGTGAACATGTTGCATTTGTAGGACTTTATTAGTAAGTTTACAATTTCAGGAAATTCTGCATTAGAATTTTGCATACATATGCATTCCAGAGATTTTTCAGGAATTTTAGAAGGTTTCAGAGCGTTATTGCAATTTTGGAGAAGGAAAAGGAGATGCACGGGATGGAACATATTTCACCTTGATCATGCAGGTAAACCTCTTCTTGAGCCAAACAAGCTCAATCGGATCAATGACCAAGCAGCTCGATCACGACCAAATTTGTGATCGAGCCACACGATATCGTGATCGAGCCACACGCAGAAGCTCAGCTCGATCATACCATATCAACACACATCCTACCTCGACCAAGAATTCATCGCCACGTCCTTTGCCTCGATCACGTGCCTTGAAGCTGCCTCGACAAACCAGCTCGACAACACATCAAGCCAAGCCCCCTCGGCCACCTCGACAAACCAGCTCGACAGCACCTTGAGCCAAGCTCCCTCGGCCACCTTGACGAACCAGCTCGACAATACATCGAGCTATGCTTCGACCTTCTGGCTCGACGACACATCAAGCTACGACTCGACCTAATGCCAGTTTCAGAAAAAACACAGATTTAAAATCAAGGCTAATCATTACGTTTTATCTTTTAGCGTTTTTAGGTTTTTTTCTGAAATACTATATAAACCCAAAAACGACTCTTTTTAGGACGAAGATTTATTTTGTTGCCATTTTAGGTTTGAGTCTTAGCTTTATTTTCTCTCTATGTTCTTATGATGTTCTTGGTGTTAAAACTCTGATTTCTTATAAAAATCTTATTTAGCTTCTGATTTCTTCATTTTCTTGTTTAGTTTAAGGTTGTGATATTTAGGGTGCTTGTTGATCTTCTGTTTTCCATCTTAATCTTGTTTTTGCCTTGAACATAATTTCTGGGTTTTGTCTCTGTTTCATCATATGCTCTGTTTTTCTGGGTTGGAGTTCTTTGTGTTCATCATCTTCATCTTCTGCATCTTAGGGTTTTAGCTTTGTTCATCACGTTTTATGCTTAGTGTTCTTGCTGTTCTTCATACCTTGACTTTTGATCATAATGTTTTCCTTAGTATTTTTGTTTTCCTGTTTTCCTGCTTTCATACCCACCATGTGTAGTGAGTAGTTCCTTTAGGTTCCTGAGGATGTGGTAGTCTGGTGTTGATACCCTGTTTTCCCCTATATGCCTAAGTTGATTGTTGTTATTTCCCTTCTGTTTCACTGTCCTTCATGCTGATTTCCTTCTGATCAACTGAAATCTGAACTTGGGCATTTCCACACTCAAAAGGTGTCTGATGAAATGTATG
>OVBE01008818.1:0-16729 GCA_900406425.1 Iberis pinnata | reverse complement strand
GATTTTTCTTTAAGAAAAAATTGCATGAAACAACAAATCGGAAGAGATAAGAGACACTTAGCTATGCCAAAGTGCTCTGATACCAATTGATGTGATCCTAGCCCGGGATTGATGCTTTGGGTTGATGAGCTAATGGTTGTGCGGTGATATGATCAGAGGTTTCGGAATATCAGAGTTATGAATGCACAACTGGGATTCAGTGGGTGATAACTGGTGGGTGAAAACTGGTGGATGGAATCTGGTGGATGAGATTCAGTGGATGGAACCTGGTGGATGAAATCCGGTGGATGAGAACTAGTGAATGGAATCTTGGCTGTCGTGACTGGAGATGTGCAAAATGGATAGATGAAATGAATATGATGATGATATAATCAAATGATCTATGGAATAATCAAATGAAGAGATAGAAGGCTGCTACTTAGTTGTTTCACACAAAAAGTAGACAGAATTTCTTCAAAGAAGAAAAGGGGGTTGTTGGCTTCACACGAATCTTTAGAAAGAACACAAATAGATCCAAAAATGTTTTCTCAACAAAAAGGTGGATGTTTTGCTTGATAATTTCGTGCATTACATATAGAGGAAGGAGGTGACAAAGGCTCCTCCTTGAAAATGACAAAAAACAATAAAGTCTTCTCTTCATGCATGTCTTGTCTTTAAAGTGACTCTTTGGCTTCTTTGACTTTATTTTAGAAGCTTCTCAAACCCTCTAAATTATTTAGAGTCTTCAACTAGATCAAAGTATTACTAAGTAGCATAGATGAAAGTAATTTACCTAGCCTCATTAAAACCTATGCTTAAGAAAACCCAATTAGGACAAAATCGAAGCATAGGAAAAAGAGTACTAGATAAACCACTTAACTACTTAGTGAATACCTTTGATATTCTTAAAATGCTTGAGTGATGTTGATGTAGCTTGATACAACTTCTTTCTCCTTGCCTTGAGTTTTTCTTAGCATATCCTTCATGATCTTAGCTAGCTCCTTTGATTTGTTCGTTGTGATTGCTCCATTCGGCAGCTCCCAAGTCTTAGAATTGTCTTGATCCTTCATTGTTCCAAATTCAGTTTGTGAGCCATCAAGGATCACATCATTTCATAATAGATAAAATATTAAAGGTGTTGCAAGAACACTTCTACTGGCCCCCGAATGAAGAGAGATGTGGAAAGGGTGTGTTCTAGATGCATTAACTGCAAACAGGCTAAGTCTATGGTTCAACCTTATGGTTTGTACTCCCCCTTACCTATTGCATCTCATCCTTGGCATGACTTATCAATGGAATTTTTTTTAGGGCTGCCTAGAACTAAGACTGAAAGGGATTCGATTTTTGTAGTAGTGGACAGGTTTCGTAAGATGGCACATTTCATACCATGCCATAAAATTGATGATGCATCTCATGTAGCTAATTTGTTCTTTATAGAGATAGTTAGAATGCATGGGTTGCCTAGATCTATAATTTTAGATAGAGCACTAAGTTCCTTAGACATTTTTGGAGAACCTTGTGGGGTAAGTTAGGAACCAAGCTCTTGTTTTCTACTACTTGTCATCCCCAAACTGATGGTCAAATTGAAGCATATAATAGGACATTATCTACAATTCTTAGGGGTGTCATTAAAAAGAACATTAGAACTTAGGAAGAATGTTTACCACACATTGAATTTGCATATAATCATGCTAAACATTTAGCCACTAAATACTCTCCCTTTGAATTTGTTTATGGTTTTGTTTCTTTAACACCTATGGATCTTACCCTTTTCCCATTAAATGAAAATGTGAGTACTTATGGAAAACGTAAGGCTAAACTTATTAAGACTCTACACCAAAAGGCAAAGGAGAACATAGAAGCTAAGACCAAGAAGTATGAGCAGCAAGCTAATAAGGGTTGAAAGCAAATGATCTTTGAGGAGGGAGACCAAGTCTGGATCCATTTGAGAAAGGAAAGATTTCCAAATGAGAGGAAATCCAAATTGCTGCTATGAGATGATGGACAATTCATGATCATCAAGAAGATCAATGACAACTCCTACTAATTTGATCTTCAAGGTAAGTACAATGTGAATTCTAGTTTCAACATTTCTGATTTAGTTCCTTTTGTTGCAGATGAACCAGATTTGAGGACAAATCATTTTCAACTGGGAGGGGATGATGTGATCATGGATAAAAAAGATCTTGAACCTGAACTTGAAGAAGAATCTAACCTTAAAGGAGGAGATGTTCTATAAGAGCTAAAAGGACCGATGACTAGAGCTAGAGCAAATAGGCTTACTGGAGCCATTATCAAGCCATGGAGAGCTTGGAGAAGGAGTCATTACTTGAAGAACTTGGAGAAAACAACAACACCTTACTCCATTGCATACAAGTTGATGAGACCTAACTTAGTGGTACTTTATCTTGTACTCTTTTTCCCAAGTTTGGTTTTATCCCAATGGGTTTTCCAACTTTGTTTTTAATGAGGCAAGCTTGAAGTGCACTTTGCCTAAGTATGGATCAAATCAACTTGCAAAGGCTTGAAATTATACTAAGTAAAACAAGTGAAGTGAAGACCTAAAGCCCTAGAGTTTTACACGTCTAAAGAACCAGCCACCCACTCTTTTATTTTCTTTCCATTTCTGTCATTTTTGTTTTGCTATTTAACTTGTTGCTATGAGAACCTAACACTTCAGTTGTTTATTTCTAAAGAAAAGAGAGAATTTCTTCTTAAACAGCTCATCTTCTTCTTTGGTGTCTAATATCCTAGGAGGAGCACTTCGTGTGTCATATCCAAGTGTTTTGGTTCTCAAGAACAGCTCATAGTTCTTGTCGAATCCTTATCAATTCATATTTACCTTCATTCATTTATCTTAAAACCAGATTCATTCCACACCATATTCATCCATAAATCCGCACCAAATCACCTTCATTCCATTCTGTCCATTAAGTTTGGTATTAGATTCTGTTCAAGGTGTGTTCCTTCCTAAGGGGAATTACATCATATGTTGTCTCTTTTGTCTTTGACATACAACCCTTGAGCTTGATTCTTCTGATCCTTAGTGGTAGAGCCAAACTCAACCTCCTTTGCGTGTATGGAAGCAATGACATCATCTAGAGTTAATATTGTTCTTTCAGATCCATACTTCAGTGTGTCCCTTAGCTGATCAAACTGCCTTGGTAGAGACATTAGCAATAAGATAGCTTAATCTTTATCAGACACCAAAACATTTGTACTTTCTAGATCTTCTATGAGGCGAAGGAAATCATCTATATTTCCCTCTGTAGATTGGCTTTCAGACACCTTAAAGCTATACAGTTTTTGCTTCAAGTAGATCCTGTTTGGTAAAGCCTTTGACATATACAGTATGTCTAGTGCTTGAAGCAATGAGGCTGCAGTCTTCTCCTTTATGACCTTTCTCAGCACTTGATCTATAACACTCTGAACAATGCTGCTTCTGGCCTTTCTTCTTTTCTCCTCCAGAGCTTCTTCCTTTTCACTAGCTTCCTTCTCACTGGTCCCCTTTTCACCAGTTTCTTTTTCACCATCTTTAGTCTTGTCACCATCTGGATCCTTACTCATAGTGGCCTGTTTTTTTAGTGTTGAACTCAAGCCAANTTTTTTAGAGCTGAACTCAAGCCAAGGATGTCTAGATGAGCCATCAACTTCTCTTTCCACAGTGTATAGTCTCCCTTTCCATCAAACTTCTCCATCTCTATCCTTGCAGAAAACATTAGCTCAGGTCTTCACTTACAACCTTCTGGAACTTCAAGAGAGATGAACCAAAAGCTCTGATACCACTTTGTTAGAGCTAAACCGACTTTCTTGAGAAAAAATTCTTTAACTTTCTCTTGACTTAGCTCTCAAACAAACACAAGAACAGAGAATGCTTGAGAAAAAAGGAAACAGAGCAAGACACACACGCACACTCGATTTGAGGCTAATGCAGAACAAAGAAATGGGAAAGAACAAGACACAAGATATAATGAGTTCAGTGAGCAATAAACTCACATACATCTCGCCGGAACTTTCCCGCAATCCACTAGAATCATTTATGAAGGAGTGTTACAAAGAGAGACACGAAAAGAAAGCTTAAGATACAACACTATATCACCCTCAAGCTCACTTATTTATGACCCTTGAAACTCTTGTAATCTTTAAGCAACAAGGACTACTCTTTTGCCATTACTACACTTCTCTCTGATTTATGTATTTTGATGTGTCTTTCCCACAAAACCACTTGTATGTTCCTCAATTGCTTATATATGAAGGCTCCTGCTTGACCTAATGTTTTCGCACCCTTGATTTTTTGATTAATCGAAAATATGTGATTGTACTATCACATGATAAAGAGAAGACATTGTCACTATCACCTCTTTTTCTTGTCTAGACAAAAGAGAAAACTTGAACCTTCACATAACCAATTCTCAATCTTGCACAAGAAAGGAAACACTCAACTTTATCTCCTTATGATTAAGTGTTAATCTTCACTACTACTTCAACGCTTACAATTTGGTTTTGAACTGAGTAAATATCCTTAATCAGATTAATATTAGATAGCTAGCATTGAAAAGTTACTTGGAATCGGTTGGATGGTTAAGGGTAAAAGATCGAAAGTCTGGATAGAGTAGTATTATAAAGAGTAAGAAGTGTACATATGATAATTAAACTTGTATGAAAAAATTACTTCTTGTCTCCCTTGTTTCTGCTCAATGCTTAATTAACTACTAGTTTGAGAGTGAAACTACCAAAAGAATTTGAATTTCCAAATAGCTATGTTTTTTTTTCTTAAGACTAATTGGCTTTGCTTTTTCGAGATCATTTTGTTTCAATTAAATGAAGTAAAGGATTGATGGATGATGGATGATGAATGTTGAGTCTAGAATAGGCGTGGAATGATTGAAATTTCACTTTGTCGATGTTTAGGTATTATCTTTTGAAATAATATTGCTATGCTTAACTCGTAATTAAAATCTCATTACTTCTTTCTTGGGTTAGTTTTGATAGCTCGAGGACTAGCAAAATGCATTGTTTGCAAAAGCTGAAAAGTGTATATATTGCATCATGTTACATAACATTTTTATATTGTTTTTGTCTTATATAGGTGGACTCGTATATTGTTTAGAATGTGTGCATTTGCATCGTTTTGTGTCCCTTTTAAACTATATTTGGAGTTGGAGATTGATGGCTACGACTTGGAGCTCAGAAAATGAAGAAGAAATGAACTTACCACCAGCCAAACCACCGAACCAAGAACTAATACTCTCAACAAGATTTTATAAAAGCATCATCTCTTAAAATCCTGTTTATTGAATACCGAAGATTGAAGAAATGTGACTTACTCTTTTGGACTCGTACATCCCAGAAATTGTAAACTATAAAAGTTGCTACGATTCGAAGCAGAAGGAGGAAATAGTGATCAATGCCATAATCCAGGAAGATTATGTAGAGTGCATTTTGGGTACATTGAGCTTAAATTGTCCATGAACCAGGCAAAAAACTTAATGTTTCCAATTGCTAAACAGACAGAACATACTACATGATAGTCAAAGTTACAGATCAAACCGATGAATCATGCATCACAATCTTAGCAGCTAAAGAACTTCCTATTCAGACACCATCTGCACTTCTTTTTCCCCTTTGATAAGTTGAAAAAATGACTTAAACACAAAATTTTACCAACATCAACTCAAGAAGAAGGTGTAATCTACACATCAGCCGAAGAATTCTTCTTCTTGATGGATCCTAAAGAGATTTTAACCTTTGCTGGTCTCAGAACACGATCTCGTAGAAGAAATCCACGGCTAAGCTCCTCGATTATTATCCCTGCCTTAACTGCCTCTGATTCTTCTCGCAATATAGACTCGTGAAACTACAACAATAAAAGGGTTTTGCTAAGTTATCCAAACCTCAAAAATCAAACACTACTTCTACACATCTAAGAGTAGCCAAGCAAAAACAAATTATATAACCGAGTTGTGCTCAAAACAAGCCATCTAGAACATTAGCGACAAGATTAAAGCACTTTTGGCCTTTTAGTGCTGTATTGGATATGGAATTTGAACTCATTTGTATTAAAATGACAAAATCATTGTTGTTCAAACAAAAATTTTAAAATTTTATGAAATTTGTTGTTATTCAATAAGAGTTTTAAAAGTTTTTATTGAAAATATTTTATATAGTGGATTTCTAGTGATTTTATGATATTTTTTTGTGGATTTTCTTAGTTAAAAATACAAAAATTCAAAACTCATGGTTTTAAGTGGGATTTTAGAGGAATTCAAAACAAACTTTCTTCAATTCAACTAAAATCATCTAAAAATTCATTTAAAACGCAAAGCACCTCAAATGCTTGTTTCAATACACCTCTTAGTGATGCAACAAAGGGCTGCTATGGCTCCATTTGCAACTTTCAACTACAGAGACTAAACCTTTTTACTTACCAAAGGATCAAAGGGTTTCCCCACAGTTGCAATGGCTTTAACATGAAGGTGTCTCAACACCTCAACGAATTGCTTATTAATTTCCTGATAACTTGTAACGATCATCTTCTCCTCTTTCGTATCGGGTTTAATCTGTTGTCTTGCTCTCTCAAAACTATCAACAATTGGTAAGAGGCTCTTCACAATTTGCAGTTTTGCATTAGACTCTGTACTTAAACGTTCCTTGTCCAGCTTTTTCCTAGTATTATCAAAATCAGCCTGCAATCGGATTTTAGTCTCTTTCTCTAAAGCTATCTTCATTGATAATGATAAAATCCTTTGGTCCATTTTGTTCTTTTCTTTCTCGATTTCGCAAACAACCGTCTTGATTCTAGAGATAGTGATTTCGTCTCCATCGAATAGAGCTTGTTTATAAGCCCTAATTAAGGTTTTTACATCTGTTGAGTGCTTTGAATTTGCCTCTTCACTACTAGTCTGCGGATCAAGAGCAACAACAACACCATCAACATCACAATATTACTATTTCGAATTAAAGGAAGCTCATGAATTAAACAATATTCAAATCTGAGACACGAAGGAAGAAGAGTGAAAACTTACAGCAGAGAGAGATCTTAAGTAAATGCCACGACTATTAACGGATGTTGAAGATAGAGTGAAGAATGAAAATTCTCGGCTGGGTTTCGAATTCAATGGAGATGAAGGTCTTCCATGGAAATGGAGGTTTCGGAGGGGTAGATTTGAAGATAAAGATGCAGGGGAAGAAGAAGCCGAGAAGGAGAAGCAAGAAGTTGTGGAAGTATCGATTACGAGAGATATCGCCATTGTTAGTTGCGTTTCCTACTAACTTGTTACGCTATAAATTTCTTCTTTTTTCTTTCTTGTATTTTACACACTAAAATGGTTAATGAGTCAACTTACACCTTTTTACGCGTGCAAATGGTTTGCACATAAAAATCATTAGTGGAATAGTATAAAAAAAGATAGAAAAATTTTAGTAGTTATGTTCCTCAACTAATTTGGGTAATTTGGGGAGGAAAATTTTTTTATGGAATTAAGCATTTTTCATAAATTTGGATTAGTGAATCCAAGGGAAAATATTTAACTTCTACACTTTTAAAATTCAATTTGACATTTTAAAATGATTTCGACATCATATTCTAAATATTTTTTGAAAAACTTTTAAAATAGTATTTTAATTTTTGAAATATTTTTATAAAATATGATTAATTAAATTAAAAATATTGGCTTTTACATATTTGAAAAGTAAATTTTATATTGCCATATAAAATTAAAAACGTAAAAGTGTGTCCTAGAAAGATTTTCCTATCACAAAAGAAGTTAATAGAGGAGTTAACTCCTTCTTTATCATTTTCTTAGATGCCCACATGTCNTAAAATGATTTCGACATCATATTCTAAATATTTTTTGAAAAACTTTTAAAATAGTATTTTAATTTTTGAAATATTTTTATAAAATATGATTAATTAAATTAAAAATATTGGCTTTTACATATTTGAAAAGTAAATTTTATATTGCCATATAAAATTAAAAACGTAAAAGTGTGTCCTAGAAAGATTTTCCTATCACAAAAAAAGTTAATAGAGGAGTTAACTCCTTCTTTATCATTTTTTTAGATGCCCACATGTTNCCACATGTCGTGTTTGAGCCACTCAGTTGTTATTTATAAATAACCTTCGCAGAAATATGTTATAAAATTATAATACTATAACTTTTATTTTATGTATCATTATAATTTTTTTAATAATTATTATAAAATTTGTCGACAAACACGGATATATAAATATCAAAGTAAAAATGTGACGGCGTTGTACAAAATATATAATATATAATATAAAACATAGTAAACAAATTATTACTTATTTTGTAAGTTGGAAAATTTAAAATACATAATATATGTAGATAATTAAAATTATATGTTATATTGGTATAGTAATGAAGATATATAATATTTAATAATCTGAATTTTATAAACATATTTCATATTTAAATCTATTAGTTAATATTATTTCAAATATAAATAATATTTAATTATTCATTTTAAATGTTATTATATTATATATTATATTTATATTTTTTGATGATATATTTTCGTTAGAAAAGAAACTAAAATAATTTTTGTAAATTAACATTAAATTAAAAGAGAATTTCCTATATTAAATGAAAAATAACAAATCTTTAAATATATTTTAGATAAATGATGTGTGTACATTTAAATTACTAATATGATTTAAATAATAATAAATAAATGATAGATTATAAATATTTTTTAATGGCATATAATGTAAACTATTACAGATTAAACGTTTATTTTAAAAAGTGTCTTCTCTTTTAATATATAGGAGGTATGGGTGGATATTTTGGTATCCGTCCAATAGGAAAAGAGTATTTATATTTTTCGAGTGAAAGATATAAAATTTATTGGATATTTTATAGTTTCAGTCAGATTTTTGTTGGAACTCTAATAGTGGAATGTGATTTTTGTTATTTTTCCAGCGAGTTTTCCAGCAAGGTCGTCGTCCGGAGTCGTCAGATTATGGTTGCATTGAATAGGCTGTGATTTGGACTATAACTTTGAATATTCAAATACTAAATTTAGAATTAAATTGAATAAAAAATATGAGGTCAAAGTGTGTAAGTTGAACACACTAAAAGCCAACAAATTAAAATAAGTTAATTTGTCTCATATTGCTTAAGAAAAGAATTTTCAAGGGGTATATAAATAGCCTACTCATGTAGTGTTTACAAGTGAGTAGTAAAAGGACACAATGCTTGGTGGAAGTGAGAGAGGAGGACCACACGCGCGTGCGCGCCGCCGCCATTGGCCGGCACGGAACAGCGCTGGTCGCGGATCGAATGTCTCGGGTCTAATCTTTTTAGGAGAAATTTTTATTAAAGGCTCGGCCCATTTGTATCTCGACCCAGCTCCTCGGCTAGCTTGCTTCGGCCCAGCTCCTCGTCCAACTTGCTTCGGCCCAGCTCCTTGGCCAGCTTGCTTCGGCCTAGTTCCTCGGCCCAGTTCCACTCACGCATGTTCGGCCAATCGCGCCTGTTCGGCTAGTCCGGTCGGCCACTTGCGCCTGTTCGGCCTGGCCAGTCGCACCCATTCAGCTCGGTCAGTCGCGTCCACTCACCCCTTTGGCCACTATAAATACCATCACCCTCATTTCATTTTTCTTCATCATTTTCTCAATCAACTATTAGAAAAAAATGGTTTTCAATGTTAAATAAAGAGATAAAATAATTACCATATAAATCAAACAATTCTAATAAATACCATGTTCCAAAGTCTCGGGAATATTCACAGATACAATGGTCGATAGGCTTTATTAAGAGTACCGCTTAATAAAGACGATTAACAGTTGTATAATCATATTCTGAAATTGCGGTAAACCGTCGTACTACGTGCAATTTTTAGAATTAAGGAAAGAGTTTCGACTCGACCCGTTCAGTTTAAGATTGTTAAACGTTTTACACTCGATTTTAACTAGATCCGATTTTACAGTCCCTACAATATTTATATACAATCTTAAAAAAATCAAATCAAACGACCTAATTTTTGTAATTTGAATCGATTTAAAATTTTAATTAGTATTAAAACGATTTAATAATCTGTTTAAATATGATTTCTTCTTCTTTTTTTCTTTGTATTTATTTATTAATTGAAATTTAAATTATTTTATGAGATTATAAAAGATAGTTTTTATACTAATTCAACTTAATTATAAATTATAATATATATAAAAGACATAAAAAAACTCATGACTCCAATAAATTACATAATTTTTGATTGAAATCAATTTCTCCAAGAATATATTAATATAACAAACTTACACATAACAATATATTTTATAAAATAATAATAAACTTCAAGTACATATTCAGATTTTTTGGATTTCGGGTAATATACGTTCGGGTTATCCAAATTTCTAGAAAACAATAACCACTGATATATTTTATAGTTTTGGTTCGATTTTGATTTGTGTATTTTTGTCGTGTTCGGATTTGGATTTTGGGGTTTACCCACCCGTACAAAAATAAAAATTGGGTTGGGGTTTCGGATTATTGAATTTTTGAGTTTTTCGGTTAGGGATTACATATTCCGTTAAGATTTTTTAGGATTCCAGCTCGGGTTTGGTTTAGTTAGCATCGAGTTTGGGTCGGTTCGGGTTTAGATTTTTGGATATTTTGGGTTTTTAATTCGGTTTCGAGCTTTCAAATTAGAATTGAATATAAATATCTGAAATCACCTCAAACTTACTTAAAACATGAAATATCCGAACTTGTAACATAAAACAAAGTCTTTTTCTTGTTCATCTCTATTGTTTATGTTTTTTGAATTGGAGATGATGAATCTATCTTCATAGAATATAATAAATAGATCAATGTCTTGGTTACACCAAAAAACAAAAAACACAAACAAAAATGTATTTCTCAGTTCTTTCTTAAAACGTGTTCTAATATTGGGTGAGAGTTTATAATTTCTGTGAATACACATTACTCGCCTAGTGTTGTGTGATGTGTATATGCATAATCTTAAATATATTAAATGAGAAGCATTAGAGTTTCACATGGCAACCCAACAATTTTTTGAGATTTTTTCATTTATTTTGTAGGTATTGAATTTATATGTGGCAACTCAACAATTTTATGAAACTTTTTATTTATTTTCTAAATATTTTATTTTGATACATTTATTATAGTTTTTTTCTTCTTTTCAATTAATATATTTCATAACATTTATCCTGAATAATGATATTTAAATATATTTTTATATTATATTTTTATTTTTATTTTATCCTCAAATTTTAATTTTCCTAATCTCACTATTGTGAAAATAAAATTTAATATTTATACAAATGTAAAATTAAGAATATAATTTTTTAAATATGTCATAATCTAAACTTTTTTAATTCGTAAACATATTACTTTATCTATTTAGCAAACAAAATTATGTGTGAAAAGTTCACATTGGATAATAAAGGAGTAGTGATCTATAAATATATATTATAAATATACAAAAATGATGATAAGTTATGATTATTGAAAGTCTAATTTATAAATATCTAATTTAAAATTTTATTTGATTTAATTCAAATTTCTGTTAATCGATAAACTAAACCAAACATAACAAAATGATGTAATATTTTAAACTAGTTAAATTCAAATATAATATTGTATTTTATGAACATACTAAATGTTGTAAACATTTTATAATCGAATTTTTATATAATTTAAATTTATCAAATAGTTAAAATAATTTAATTCTCAACTTGATAATAAATTTAATATGCAAAACTTTAACATGATCAAAAATAATATATTATTTTTTTTATGAAATTTTAAAATTATATCTCAAAATCTAAAATATTTACATGAGAGTACAAACAGTCAAAAAGTTGGAATAACTGCATAGAAAGAAGCCTGTTGTGGTGTGGTATGAGAATGCCTTGTTAAAACCTGTCGCTAAAAAACTCAGTGGGACAAAACTAGCGACAAGAAAAAGAGTACACACCTCATACCCAGCAAAGGCCAAAGAAAATAGAGAAAGAAACTGGTCAGAGCAGTTTAGAATCAGTGGATGCAGAACCATCGCTGCGCTAAGGAGAAGAACTTGGACTCGGGGCCGTAACGGAGGCTATGGATCCGGTCACGGATGAGTTGAGTGGTAAGCGTTCGAAGGTGAGCTGGACCGGTTGCTGGTTTCCCATGAATCCGGTTGTTGCGTTCTCGTCAAATATGATAAATTGAAGCTTCGAAAACCATCTTTACAAGAGCCCGATCAATCAATGTGAGGGATCCTCACCGTAAAGATGTGAGGGTGAGCATCCAATCCGGGCTGGGACGAGATAACAGCGGCTTGACTATGGGCTCCCAAACTGTATATGAATATGGACAGGCAAAAATCTGATGATCCCTGGTCTCCTCAGGTTCTCCACAGAGAACGCAAGGCTGAGTATGACCCCACAACCGCATCCTAGCTCTGGTAGATTTCCTGTCAATCACAGCAAGCCAGGAAATGAAAGCATAACGAGGAATAGCTTGAGGAAACCAAATCGAGGAAAACCACGGAACCCTGTCACGCTGAGAGCGCATTAGATTCCAAGTGGATTTGGCCGAGAATCTGGTCGTGTACTTCTCATTTTGTTGTCTCCAGAGAGGTGTATTCGGAGGCAGCAGCAGTTGAGGGCAAGGAAGCTGGATTATGCGCTCACGAAGCTCGCGGATTTGGTGCACTCTGGATGAACGGATGGACCATCGATCTCGGGAAACAACACCGAGAACAGTTGCGTATTGGGGAATACCCATTTCCCGAATGCCAACATCACCTGTAAGAGAGTACAAAGAACCAAGCGGAGACCAGTAATCAAACCAAAAGGAGGTATTCGAACCGTTCGAGACCTGCATCCTGAGGAATCGAGAGGCAAGAGGCCGGATCTTGAGTAATTTGTGCCACATCCAGGAACCACGACTTGTTATCGGAGCATCCAAGAATGTTGTATTACGGAGAAGGTACTCCCTAGTCCAAACACGCCATAGTTAGGATGGGCTCGTAAAAAGGCGCCAAATGAGAGAAAGTGCATTGACCGTATACGTGTCCTTTAGCCGACGAATCCCAAGACTGCCTTCCGCCTTAGGCCTGCAAACATCATTCTGACACAACGTGGACATAGAATGGTTAATGGTAGTACCTGACCAGAGAAAGTTACTACAAAGACTATTAATCTGATGTATACAGCATTTCGGTAACCGGAAAACCGATTGCCAAAAATTAACCGTACTGATAATAACCGAGTTGATAAGCTGTAAGTGACCCGCAAAAGAGAGAAGCTTAGCCGACCAAGAGGTGATCCGAGAGCGCACTCGATCAATGAGAGGCGCATAATCCACCGCGGTTAATGACTTAGTAGTGAGAGGGAGACCCAGATAGCGGACTGGTAGAGAGCCAATTGAGAGCTGCATGGAGCCTAGGTATTGCCGAAGGAGCGGGTTCGGGGATCTTGGGGAAAGAGAGAAGATTTAGTGAGATTGACACGCAAACCTGAGGCTAATCCAAACCTGTCCATGACACGAAGAATGCTCTGTAACGAACTTAATGCGCCATCGTAGAAGACGAGAATATCATATGCAAAACTAAGATGGGTAAGACCAATGGTATGACAGTGAGGATGGTAGCCAATAGAACCTGAAACTTCCGCAGAATTAAGCATTTTTGAGAGAACATTATCAGCAATCACATATAAATAAGGTGAAAGTGCACAGCCTTGGCGAATGCCTCGACGACTCGGGAAGTAGCATGCGGGTTCTCCGTTTACCATTATAGAGAATGAAGCTGTGGAGAGGCAAGTGTAAATCCAATGAATAAACCGATCAGGGAACCCCATAACCTGCAAAATCGAGACTAAGAAATTCCAATTAACAGTATCGAAAGCTTTCGAGATATCCAATTTAAGTGTGGCACGTGAGGACGAGCTCGATTTGTGATAATCTTTTATTACTTCCGTCGCCAGAAGAACGTTCTCCAAGAGTAAACGATTTTGAACAAATGCACTTTGGTTTGGTTCAATGGATGCACGAAGGTGAACCTTGAGTCGATTGGCTAGAATTTTGGAGATAACCTTGTAGATGACATTGCAACATGAGATGAGGCGACAATCTTTCATAGTTTGAGGATCATCACCTTTTGGTATGAGGGCCACCATGGTGGCATTGATACTTGAAGGCAGAAAACGAAACAGAAAAAAGGACTGAACCGCAATAACAAAGTCATTACCAATAATAGGGCAGGCAGCCTTGAAAAACTTGGAGGTAAAGCCATCACGTCCTGGAGCCTTGTTAGATGGCATAGAAAGAAGATTTGAATGAATTTCTGTTGCCAAAATTGGGAATTCTAGCGCTTGAATTGCTTCGAGAGAGCAACGAAATGAGAGAAGAGTAGCTAGCTCCTGAGGGGGAATAGGTGAGCTATCAACCGAATCCTGCGAGAAATATTTAAAGTGTGAGACAATTGCGTGTTTAATCTCACTAAGATCCGTTGTAGTGACACCCGTAGGTAAGATAAGACGATGAATCGAGTTTCTTGAAGCTCGGCTTTTGGATATGCGGTGAAAGAAGGCTGTGTTTTGGTCTCCGTGGGCAAACCAATTGATACGGGATTTTTGCTGGTAAAGACGTTCCTCACACGATGCAAGCGTACGCTAGTCCCGAGAAGCTTCTTCTTCAGCTCGGACCCAATCTTCAGTGGGATTAGAAAGAACCTGATTACGACAAGAGATAAGGTGATCATAAGCAT
Source organism: Iberis pinnata (assembly GCA_900406425.1). Taxonomy (NCBI): domain Eukaryota; kingdom Viridiplantae; phylum Streptophyta; class Magnoliopsida; order Brassicales; family Brassicaceae; genus Iberis; species Iberis pinnata. The sequence continues at coordinate 2,011 of OVBE01008818.1, read as the reverse complement.
GTCGAGTACGAGAGGAAATATCACCAAAGTTAGAGGAGTTAAGATGCCAGAGATGGGTTTTGAGAGACTTGAGCTTCATGTATAAAATCCGCAGAGCAACCCGAGAGTGGTGGATGGGAGCAGAGGAAGCCCAGTGAGACCCGAGAACAGGAATAAAGGAGGAATCATCAATCTAAAAATTGTTATACTTGAAAGGCTTACGAATAGAGGTGGTAGAGGAAGCAAAGTGAAGAACGCATGACATGATCGGACACCCCATTTGCCTCAAAAACGGCATAGGCATGGGGGAAGGAGGAGGACCATGTGTCATTAATCAGCGCCCGATCGAGCTTTTTGGCTATGGGATTAGCACACTGATGATTCCACCATGTGAAATGGGGTCCAACATACTCCAAGTCAGCGAGGTCACAGTCATGAACAAACTCCTGGAACTGGTTCATTCCCAGTTGACGGGTGTGGGATCCCATTTTTGAAAGATATGAAACCGCAAGGACTTCATTAAAGTCCCCAAAGATAATCCAAGGGACTGGCCGAGAACCGTAGTAACGACGACTTTCACGCAGCGAGTGCCATAGCTGCGTTCTCTCAGCCTGAAAGTTAGAAGCATACACACAAGAAATTAGGACTACGTCACCTGATAAAAGAGTAACAAGTAAAGAAATAAGCTGAGAAGTGATGAGGATGGGAGTGACAACTACTCCCTCCTTCTAACAAACCCATATACGACCCAAGTGGTGGGTCGAATAGTTATGAAGAACACTCCACCCCGGGAGAGCCGATTGTACAACTTGAAGGAAATTAGAAGCTTGAACACGGGTTTCTAACAGACACCCAAACTGCGGAGAGGTAGATCGTATCCAATTATGGACTATATCATGTTTCCAAGGCTGGTTAAAGCCTTTGGTATTCCATGCAAATAAAGACATTGCATTAGTGTCTCCGGGTGGAGATATGGTTCAGTTTCTTAAGTGGAGTCTGCTTCGCTAGCTTTCGAGAAGCCAGCGCCGGTAATGTTTTTATTTTTTTGCTTGGTACGATGTGCGATTTTTGAAGAAGTGGCTGCCTTCTGGGCTTGAGAGGTCTCCTGCTCCGATTCAAAAATTTTCCCTTCCTCTTTATCCCCCTAATCATCATCATCAAAATCATTATCATTAGCTAATGCAAAAAAACGTGAAGGGGAGAATTTAGGAGAAGAGTTGGAAGGAGAAGTATGAGTCTTTAATGGGGACTTGTTGTTATTTTTGATTCCACGGACAACCGTTTCCCATCCATCATGACTGTCCACCCCTTGAGATGCCGAGGTGGTAGATGATGCATATATGATAGTGTGATCATTGCTAGTGGCAATTGGAGTGGGAGAGGAGGTAGATGGTTGGATGAATTCAAGCGCCGGATCATTTAGAGAAACCTTGGCGTGGGAGCAAGGCAAATGCTGAACCCTTTGGTCATTTGAGTCACCTGCACAAGAAACATGATCATTAGTAGATGGAGTGATGTTCATTAAATCTGTAACTAACGAAATGATGGGATCAGAAGGAGGTAATGAAGTGTCTGTGGTGATGAAGGAGGTGTGCATAGCATCAGAAGAGATGTGGGCCTTTGTTGAAACCGCATGAGGCTCATGAACTGGAATTATGGGTAGAGACTGATGCGATAAAGCATTTGAGTTGTCCCCTTCGTGCGAGTTTTGTTTTGCTTGTGCACTTTTAGAGGAAAATAAGTGGACTTATGACCCCAAGAGTGGCATCGAGTAATATAATTTAAATTTATAGGGACTAAAATTTTAATTATTTTATGTTGTTTATTACATATTACTAAACTAATCTCGTGCATAGTACGAAGTCTCTTAATATATTAAAATACAATCATTACGCTCCTATATGGGTGTCCCACAATTATTTGAGATTTATATTTATATTTTGAAGTATTGAACTCATACGTGACAGCTCCACAATTTTTTTAAACTTTTATATTTTATTTTGATACTTTTGTGCAGTTATTTCTTTCTTTA
>OVBE01008817.1:0-19271 GCA_900406425.1 Iberis pinnata | reverse complement strand
ATACAAGTTTAGCAGGCATAAATGCCCACTAAAATGCGTTAAATCTGAGTAATATCACCACGCGCCACTTGCGGAGCTATAGGGTGTCTATTACGGGAGCTATATGGCATGGGAGAAACAATATACCCATGTGGAACTTGAACTAGACTCGGATCTCGTATTTGCCACGGCTTTATCACAAAGGAACGGAATGTCCATATACCTCATGTATATAGGGAGGCCAATATCCTTGCGGATAGATTGGCTAACTTTGCGTTTTCTTTGAACTTGGGCTTTCATGCGTTTGATGTTATTCCCGTGCCTCTTGAGCAGGTTTTGTGTGATGACACCCATGGGTTAATGAGACCTCGTTTGATGCCGAAAATACGTTAGATGTTTTGTCTATGTATTTTAATAAATGAATATAGGAAAACTCTCATATATGCATACCCAAAAAAAATATTTGACACATGCATTTCATAAATTATTAGCTTTAAATTGTTAACATAACAATGAAGGAGATGTGTTTAATCATGATTATAAACAAGAAATAAGCAAGAAATCAAAGATAGAAATAAAACTAAGATTAAAAACAAAAGTTCAAGTTTTACACCAAAATGGAAATAAGAGCAAAAGTTAGAGTAAAATTAGGTTTTAAATACTTATATAGTAGTCTCAAAGTGGTATTGGGTTAACCCAAAATACATGGATTAACCCAATTAAAAATTGGTAAAAGCCTAAGGAAATATTGACTTTTTAGGACTTTTGACTCAGTACTGGTTTGAGCAAACTAATATGCCTCCTCGTTGTGCCTCTGTTTCCTTCATAGGGGTTTGTGTAAACCGCTGCATTTGCCCGCTATTTCTCCCTGGAACGAAATCTCTTTCACAGCGGCCTGATTAAACTGTTCATTCTCACCGCTATGACCATAGCGGTTAATGTAATCTCGTATGACAGTCCGTTGCAACCTCTTCTATGCCTTCTTTTGAAATTTATTCACATCTCTTTTAATTTTATTCACCTTCAACACTTGAAACATGAATATGAGATGCAAATGCATCTAGATGTGCCTAAATTTGAGTGAATCTATTTAAAATGAACATGAAACAAGAGTCAAAATGCATCAAAAACACAATACATCAGTTAGCTCAGATCTCGAAGAAAGAGGGCTTGAACGGCGAAGGCCAAGAAGAGAGACGCCAAAAACACCCTACACACAACCGAAAAACACATAAAGGAAGAAGAGACAGCCACCACAAAGGTTCGAGCCGTCTCTGACGGCAAAATGCAGAGGTAAAACCTTCTTGGGAAGCGAGCTTGAGAGGATTAAATCGACCTTATTGGAGACAAGTTACTATTCTATCTTTCAAAATTCTTAAGGAATGAGAGATTTATAAAATGAAAGATAATTACGGACATATATAATCATATAGGCTAACAGAAGTAACAGGCATTATTGATATAATAAGAAAATGAACCATATTAGCCAAAAAGGTTACCAAACCTTATAAATTACAAGTTACATAAGCAGTTCATAATCATCATAGCATAGAAATAAGCATTGGCAGGATTAATTAACTTTTCTTCAAGTAGATCTAGATTTTACTCGGCCTTCTCAGCTTTGGTTTCTTTCTTCTCTTCTTTCTTATCCTCTTTTTTCTCCTCTTTCTTCTCTTCTTTCTTCTCCTCTTTCTTCTTCACTTCCTTTGGTTTTGAATCTAGAGCTTTTGGTTTGCCTTGCTTTGGTTTTAAGAAGCAGAAGCAAGAACAACATGGACATTGAAACAAGAATTTCATCTCTTTCTCTCTCTCTTCTCTCTCACACACTTATCTTTTTCCTCTCTCTCACAATCTCACTCACAAACCTAAGAACTAAGCTTTAATGAAAGTAGAAAAATTGATTGGTTACTTGTTACTGTGCTTTTTGACATTTCTCTAACAATCCTGTCTTTTTCTTCCCGATTAATAATGATGCTTTCTTTGGTCCCACTCCATTGAATTATAGTGTCCTTCCCCTACCAATTTTTTTTCCCATCGTTTTTTTTATCACAAAACAAAGAGACCCACGAGCTTAGGCTAGCTGGAGTGTATTGTCTAGACGCCTAGACGGTGGCCAATTTATAATAGAATTTAGTGACAACTAAATCAACTATAATAGTTTTTCCGTTTGCAGCCTAAAAGATCTTTTTCTCTCTCGGCTTGGGCACCGCGACATACAAAGAGGAAACCAAGAGAGACTTTGTCATCGGCGCTTTGTTGTAACTGCGTTCCCCGTGATCCGGATCGCGTTTCCAAAAAACGGGACTACGTACGCCCACACTCCATATTTCAATCATGCAACTCTTCACCCACGCTCCATAGTTCAATCACGCAACTCTTCGCCCACCAAAATTTCTCTCAAATGACGCAGCTGTTGAATCTAGGATGAAGGTCCCCCTTGATTTAGGTTCGTATTTTAAAAGGGGATGATTACAAGTGCAAAGTAAAATAAGGGCGTCGACAAATCCGACGCGCCTAAACAAGAATAAGAAATTTCAGGGAGTCGAAGTCTTAGTGAGACAAAGTCTTAGGGAGTTGAAGTCTTAGGGAGTCAAAGTCTTAGGGAGTCGAAGTCTTACGGGAGTCGATTTATCTCTCTAACTTCTCTCTAGGATTCTCTCTGAATTGCGGATCCTCTCTCCGTTGAAGATCCCCTTCTATTTATAGTGTTTCTTCCGCCATCATTAGGCTATGTGGGGCAGTTAGTTAGGTGTTCTGTTCCTCCGGTGAGTCGGTCAATAGGTCACTGTTCGCCGAGTTTAGGGGGACTAGGCGCATTGTTCCTCCGGTGAGTCGGTTGATAGGTTACTCTGTTCACCAGGTTTAGGGGAACTAGGCGCATTGTTCCTTCGACGCCCCTGCTCAGCTCGTCGCTTTCTGGATGGGTTTCTGGGATGGTCTCTGTCCATTGGGCCTGGGTGTAGCCCATATCCTACAATAAGTCCCCCCCCTAGTTCGACAGACCAGTATGCTTGCAGGTTCGTCGGACACATTGTGTCTCAAGGCCCAATGGGTTACCCTACACTATGAATCATTGATCTTCGTGATGCAGTATGCCCTCTCAAGCTTACAATGATGAAAGGATAAGCTTGGAACCTTGAAAGACTATCTCGTTAAAAACCTTGATTTGGAAAACCACTTGGGAAAAACCGTATCAAGGGAAAAAGAGTATAGTCTCCGAGGTAGGTTCTTCTAAGAGATAGGTTTGACCTAACTATGAAGGAAGAGCTCCAGAAGGCAGAGTGAGGTTGACGAGGTGACCTTTAGTTCGACTCTTTGATTATTGAGTGGAGGGGACGACCAGCTTGAATGAAAGCTTGAGTGAAATCTTCAGGTCGTCGACCAAGTTGATTGAGAGCTTCAGTGAAATCTTCAGGTCGTCGATCAAGTTGATTGAGAGCTTGAGTGAAATCTTCAGGTCGTCGATCAGCTTAAGTGAAAGCTCGGGTCGTCTACTAGCTTGAGTGAAAACTTCAGGTCATCGAGTAGCTTGAGTGAAAGCTCGGGGCGTCGACCATCTTGAGTGAAAGCTTCAGATCGTCGACCAGCTTGAATGAAAGCTCGGGGGTGTTGACCAGCTTGAGTGAAATCTTCAGGTCGTCGACCAGCTTGAGTGAAAGCTCAGGTCGTCTACCAGCTTGAGTGAAAACTTCAGGTCATTGACCAGCTTGAGTGAAAGCTTGGAGAATCGACCAGCTTGAGTGGAATCTTCAGATCGTCGACCAGCTTAAGTGAAAGCTCGGGTCGTTTACTAGCTTGAGTGCAAACTTCAGGTCGTCGACCAACTTGAGTGAAAGCTCGGGGCGTCGACCAGCTTGAGTGAAAACTTCAGGTCGTTGACCAACTTGAGTGAAAGCTCGGGGCGTCAACCAACTTGAGTGAAATCTTCAGGTCGTCGACCAGCTTGAGTGAAAGCTCGGGGCGTCGACCAGCTTGAGTGAAAGCTTGGGTCGTCTGATTTTGTCTCTATCTCTAGGTTTTCCCCCATGTTTTTCCCCTTCGGTTCGGCAGATCTCTTGGATCAAGGCGCAATGCATGTAGGATTAGAGGACCTGAAATAAGACTGGAAAATTTTGTTATATATGCAACATATGCGAGGTGAACTTAGCTTTAAACTTAGTCTGTGATTCCTGCTCAGTCTAGCGGGACTTTATGTGAGGTAGTGAGCTCGATATTAAAATTCTAGATCGGTAGAGGAAGTCGACGCGGGTACTCGGCTTACGGTTCTCGCGAGGTTTTATCTCGGCTTACGTCTAGTTTGACCTATCGAGCTTTGATGTGTAGATATGAGCTCGACCTACAGATTTCTTGAATATTATACATGTGCGAGTTTTGATCTTGGCTAAAGTGTAGTACGGTAGACGAGGTGATCGTGTGATGGAAGATGTGGTAATCCTGAAACATAAGCTAAACTTTAAAAGTAAACTTAGCTTTCATATGGCAAGACGATGGAACTATGTGCGAGTATGGGCTTGGCTTACATTATGCTTGTCATGTCCACTTAGAGTTCTACGTCGACAGCGAGTGTACGAGTCTGGGCTCGGCTTGTGGTGCTTGTCATTCTGAGAATGTGCGAGTATGTACTCGGCTTTGTGAGGCTGAATTCTCGAAGGTACGAGGTTGCGTTAACCTTAGCTTATAAGTGTTCTAGAAATTGATAAGCATGCGAGTCTGGGCTCGGCTTAAACCGCTCATCATTCCTAGAACGTGTGAGTCTAGGCTCGGCTTATTATGTTCGTCGTTCTTACAACGCGAGGATGCGAGGTTACATTAACCTCGACTTACCCTCTAGTATTCTAGGTCGTCAACAAGCATGCGAGTCTGGGCTCGACTTATAGTGCTCATCTCTCCTAATACGTGCGAGTCTGGGCTCGGCTTACCGGTGATGCGAGTCTGGACTCGGCTTTTCTATGTGGGTATTGACCACATTATTTTGTGTGAGCTTGAGCTTGGCTTATTATTATTTTTTTTTGCGAGTATGGCCTTGGATTTTCTTTCTATTTTATTTGTGCAAGTCTTATGGGTGAGAGATTGAGCTCGTCGACCTGGTCCCTGAATTGATCAGAAAATGTTATTAAATGCTCATATATGAACCTGTAATTTTACTTAGCCTTTTGCAGGTTTGCAGTTGGGAATTTTGGGTCGTCGACCAGGTTGAGTGAAATCTTCAGCTTGTCGTCCACGCGAGAGAGAGCTTGAGAGAAAGATTGGGTCGTCGACCACGTGAGAGAGAGCTTGGGTCGTCAGACCATCTTAGAGAGCTTTAGAGAAAGCTCGATTGAAAGCTTGAGCTCATCTCGTCCACGTGAGAGAGCTTGAGAGAAAGCTTGGGTCATCGACCACGTGAGAGAGAGCTTGGGTCGTCGGACCACCTTAGAGAGCTTGAGAGAAAGCTTGATTGAAAGCTTGAGCTTGTCTCGTCCACGTGAGAGATCTTGAGAGAAATCTTGGGTCGTCGACCACGTGAGAGAGAGAGCTTGGGTCGTCGGACCACCTTAGAGAGCTTGAGAGAAAGCTCGATTGAAAGCTTGAGCTCATCTCGTCTACGTGAGAGAACTTGAGAGAAAGCTTGGATCGTCGACCATGTGAGAGAGAGCTTGGGTCATCGGACCACCTTAGAGAGCTTGAGAGAAAGATTGGGTGAAAGCTTGAGCTCGTCTCGTCCACGTGAGAGAGCTTAAGAGAAAGCTTGGGTCGTCGACCATGTGAGAGAGAGCTTGGGTGAAAGCTTGAGCTCGTCTCATCTACGTGAGAGAAAGCTTGGTTTGTCGACCACGTGAGAGAAAGCTTGGGTCGTCGGACCACCTTAGATGTCTTCTTTTACTTAAAAGGGTTGTCAGGAGCTTTTGCTAGTCATTATTGGTGCGTCATGTATTTCTTAGCGCGTCATTAACCTATGAGCTTTCTTGCATGGATTTTTTTATGCTCGCCGAAATGCATATATTTTTTGTGTTTGTCGCCTTTTTTTGTGCGTCAACTCCTATTCTTTGCTCCTATTGACGAGCATGAGTTCTTTCTTTGTTTCGATCTTTCTTATGGAAGATTGAGGTCGTCTTTCACATCGTCGTAATCTTTTTATCTTATTCTCTTTGTGCTCGTCATGTAGCCGTTTTTCTTTGATGAATCATGTACTCATCTCTGGTCATGTGCTCGTTATGATCTTTCTTGTGCTGTTAAGAGTCTATTTTCATTATGCTCGTCATTTGCATAAGCGTTTTTTGTTGGACATGAGCATGAGCCCCCTTTTGTTTTTTACATGGACCTATAGTTTTCTTTTTAGCTTGTCAAATACTTTTCTTCTCCTTGTCGACTCGTTGACTTGCACGAGGTTTTAACTAGCATGGACGTTTCTTCTCCTCTTTCTTTATTTTGGCTCGTCATCATTGTGCTCGTCATGAGCTCTTGTTTGTCATGCTCGTCATGAGCTCGATTGATTAATATACAGTTTCGGAGTCGTCATGTTTCTTTTTGGACGTGCTCGTCAAAAAATATATTTTTATGGATGTTCATGAGCTTAATATTTTAATACGCTCGTCATTGTTGGCGCTTCTTTTTTTTGCTTCTTTTGATCTTATCATGAGCTCGACGTGCTTGTTTCTTCTCTTAACTCGTTAGGTCGTCGAAAACTTTTGCTTCCTTAGCTCTTCATGAGCTCGACGTGCTCATTTCTTCTCTTGGCTTGTTAGGTCGTCGAAAACTTTTGTTTCCTTAGCTTATCAACTCCTTAGCTCGTCATGAGCTCGACGTGCTCGTTTCTTCTCTTATCTTGTTAGGTCGTCGAAAATTTTTTCTTCCTTAGCTCGTCATGCACTTTCGCTTCTTATACATGTTACCTTTTCTTTTTATACGTCCATATGAGCTCGTCATGAACTCGTTTTTTTGTTAGCACGTCAAAGCTCTTACTTTCTCATGAAAAATTGAGATGGTTGACGCTCTGTTGAAAGAAAGGTAGAGAGCTTGCCTCGTCGCTATGTTGAAAGAGAGCTTGAGAGAACTTGGCTCATCGCTCTGTTGAAAAAGAGTTTGGAAGCTTGGCTCGTCGCTCTGTTGAAAGAGAGGTAGAGAGCTTGGCTCGTCGCTCTATTGAAGGAGAGCTTGAAAGCTTGGCTCATTCTGTTGAAAGAGAGGTAGAGATCTTGGCTCGTCGCTCTATTGAAGAAGAGCTTGAAAGCTTGGCTCGTCGCTTTGTTGAAAGAGAGGTAGAGAGCTTGGCTCGTCGCTTTGTTGAAGGAGAGCTTGAAATCTTAGCGCGTCGTTGTGTTGGAAGAGATCTTGAGGTCAAGTCTATTCTTGCCTGCCATGCTCTGTGTTTTCATGCTCGTCGACCCTTTCAAAAGTGTCCCAAGTGGAGTCGCCAATTGTTGAATCTAGGGTGAAGGCCCCCCTTGATTTAGGTTCGTATTTAAAAGGGGATGATTACAAGTGCGAAGTAAGATAAGAGCGTCGACAAATCCGACGCGCCTAAACAAGAATAAGAAATCTCAGGGAGTCGAAGTCTTAGTGAGACGAAGTCTTAGGGAGTTGAAGTCTTATGGAGTCGAAGTCTTAGGGAGTCGAAGTCTTAGGAAGTCGATTTATCTCTCTAATTTCTCTCTAGAATTCTCTCTGAATTGCAGGCCCTCTCTTCGTTGAAGCTCTCCTTCTATTTATAGTGTTCCTTCCGCCATCATTAGGCTATGCGGGGCAGTTAGTTAGGTGTTCTGTTTCTCCGGCGAGTCGGTCAATAGATCATTGTTCGCCGAGTTTAGGAGACTAGGCGTATTGTTCCTTCGGCGAGTCGGTCGGTAGATCAGTGTTCGCCAGGTTTAGGGGGACTAGGCGCACTATTTCTCCGACGCCCATGCTCACATTGTCTCTTTCTGGATAGACTTCTAGAATGGTTTATGGCCATTGGGTCTGGGCGCAGCCCATATCTTACAGCGGCTAGGAGGCAAGTGTAATCCTTGCCTAGTGAGCTCGGTCTTAGTTGGACCAGGTTCTCGATGGTGCAAGATGGCGAGCAGGACTGGCTCTAGGCATAGACAAATAAAACATTCTCCTAGAGCCACCATTTTTTATAACTCCCTTTTCATATTTAGAGGTCCCAAAACATAAAATTATATATATATATGCTCAAAATTTATGGTCCAAAAACGAAAATATGAAATATTAGCTTTAATTTTTAAAATTTTGTTTCAAACTCCCAAAATTTCAGAGTCGACCGTGACGATGAGAGCAGACGCTTGACAAGATTCGTCTTGAAGTCGTCTGAATAGAGAATAGTTGTCTCCTTCACTGGAAGTTGCGCTTCATCAGATTTCGCGTGGGGATCGGTGGCCTAGGTGCAGTTCGACTATACCCCCTCGGAGAAAAAGCAACTATTTCGCCTCCTTTGGTCCATATCCGATCAACAATGCTTCTTCAACATAACATCATATATGACTCGCCTCCATTCTCTTATTCTCCTATTTGGGTACGGTGGGTCACTCACCCACTGAGGCTTGAATCTTCATTTTCTCGGTATTGGAGGTAGTTTTCCGACGTATCTATAGCCACCGCGAAAATGTTGGCGGCAAGTTCTCAGCCGTCATAAAGATTTCATTTTTGGGTCTGGTTCTTTAGAAATTAAAGTTTCTGATTTTGTCTAATTATAATCAAATTAATTTGAACAGGATCCAGTTTGGATCAGGTTTTCGGTGGGTCGAAAGAGTCTATAACTGGTTTATGTCCAATAAGTTATGGGGGTTATTTTGGAAATATGTTTATGTAAAACCGTTAAATAACTATAGTAGTTTTTCCATGTATTCCATGATCATAAAATAATTTTAAATTGAATGTCGGATAATTAAATCCTATATAGGACCATTAGATCACAAGAGTTTTTTTTATATCCGTCTCAGGAATACAATACAACACAAATTAAAAAAGCAAACAAGGAAGACAAACAAGAGGAGGGGATAAACACATAAACGAAGCAAGAAACCGCAGCTTACAACAGAGGCGCCACCTAGAGGCATGACGGAAAACCAACAGAAGACGAGACTTAAAAGCGTTGAAGAGAAGACTCAAGAAGGAGACGGTCACGAGCTGGATCTGAAAGAGGTCGGAGAGAATCTAACTTCCAGAGATGACTGCGAGAAAACTCGTTGATGGATGTCCCAGCTTCGAAGGCGAAAAACCTTGACCTTAAACAACTTCAGAGCAAAACGCAAAGAGTCGAAATCCGGGGGATAAACGCGAGAAGATAAGATGATGAACAAGCACCAGGCAGAGGCGAAGGCAGCCGAATCAAAGGAGCTGAGTAGGGAAGCTGACCAAAAAATACCCCTTTGACAAGCAGATAATCGAAAGAAGGCTAGACGATCTAGTCATTCTACCACAAAACCAAGAAGACGACAAAACCGAGCACCACTTGATGAGGAAAGCTACGGATTCTAGCAACATCGAGACTAAAATTATTCATTACCACCAGAAACAAAAGAGCCTACCACACGAACAAACTTCAAACCCACCACCAAGAACCGAAGGCTAAACGTTAGAACAAACCGGGAATAAACTTTGCCGAGACCTCACACTAAACCGGAGGGCCTGAGGTCGACAAAGAGTGATAAGGCAGAACGAAGAACTCGAGCCACCATACACACCGCCTAAATTGCGGACGCAACCGAGAAAACCGGATGCCGGCGATGTGACCCGAAGCAAATCAGATCGAGATTTGAAAAAGCCCACAAACAGAGGAGAACGAACAGAGATCCAGATCCGAGGCAGATTGAGGCCGAAACCTCCGAGAAGCCACCGGAGGAGGAGCCAGCGGTCACTGGACCGGCGAAAGATCGAAGGATGAGCAAGCCGCCGCTACACCTGAACCATGGATCTGAGCTCGAGAAGCCTCTGGAGTGATTCACCTTTAGATGCAGAGAAGAAGGAGAAATCCACCAGGGGTAGGAAATCTGGCGACCACCGCCGCCGCTGGAGTCGGCGACGGTGCCGAGAAGAGCGTGGAACGAAAAGGTGAGCCTAAACTTTGAAGAGGAGGAGTTCCCGTATACTTCTGCTAGCCTCCGGCGCGACCGGTCTGAACTTCCGGTGGGGACGGATGAAAGAGAAGGAGAGGAGAGAGATGCTTTGAGATCACAAGAGTTTCCTAATAAAGTCGATTTACATCTCATAATTAAATCAATATGACAATATATATATATATATATATCGTTTATGGGAAGGCAGAATAATGGAAGGTAACGCTAATTTGGATTGGATGTGGGTTTTTCTCGTATATTTATGGTATATTCATGCACATGCAAGATTCATACTTTTTGAACAAAATTTATGAATTTGTTGGAGAAATTATTTAGAAAATAGTGTCTTTATATTAATTTGGCAAAGGTCTTTAAAATAAATTTAAATATATATATCTATATATAGTTGGATTCCACTCCAGTCTCTTTCAAATCAAGTGGATGGCCACCCCACTGTTTTGTATCTTTGTATCTTTTTGTGGGGCATCGAGATACTTTTATTGGAGTTCTTTTATATATATTTTTTACTAATAAAATAAAAGTTTTTTATTTGTATTATAATAGTTTGATATGTGAGTTTTGAACCAAAACATTTTTATAATAATTTATAAACTATATATTTAAATCAAATCAAATAACCAATGCACAATTTTTAAAAATAGATTTTTAAAACAAAACTAAATAATTTATGAATAAATTTGTGTACGTAAACTAAACTAAATAATTTTATTACTAAAATATGTATTTAAATCAAACCAAATAATTAATGCATAATTTTAAAATGTAGACTCTTTAAACTAAACCAAATAATTTCTTTCACTAATATTGTAAGATTTTTTACTTATGCTCTAATAGTTTAACATGTGTCCACATTTAAACTGAACCAAATAACTTATGAACCACATTATCTATTTAAACCAAATTAAATAACTAATGCACAATTTTTAAAAGTAGACTCTTTAAACAAAATCAAATAATTTATGAACCACGTTATGTATGTAGACCAAACCAAATAATCATTGAATAATTTTTAAAGATAGACTCTACATTGGAATATTTGGAAACAAAAATAATAATAATGTTAACTAATATTGTAAGATTTTTTTGTAAACTCTCCCAAAGCTAACACATGTCTACCTTTTAAAACAAACAAAATTTACCACAAGTCACATTTGATACTCAAACCAATTCAAATAATCCATTAACCACATCCTTAAAACAATAGCATTGGTTTAATTTTTTATGACTACCACAATATCCGTTCAAAAAATAATATAATAAAACTACAAAAATAAAAACATCTTCCACTTAACGTAATTAACGTCTACAATAACAAAAATGAAAGTAAACTAAAAAAGAGAATAAAAGATTCATTGGTGTTTCACTCCCATGTATTTCATTCCTAAATCAAAAATATTACACTTAAGCGTAAATGCCAGAAACTGGATTCAATGTTTATTATGTCTCACTTCTCCACATTCTCATTTCATTGCTTTTTCCTATATATTTTTTTAACGATAAAAACTCTATCGCCTCTCCATTTCTTACCAAAATCAAAATTTCAGCAATACTTCAATTTGTTATATATATTTAATTCTCCCATCATAAGCTATTGCACTTTGATTAAATGGCTAATTGGTAATATATACAAAAAATTAGTAATGTTAGGTGAGTGTACATTAGTTTGTATAATTAGTTATATGTTATTATTATGCAACACATATCTCCTTCTTATCCTTTGTTTCCAACACTCGCGCAAGTGAGTTCATCTCTCTCCTTTTTTTTCCATCCTTTTCATTCTTTTTAGATTATCAAATAATCAAATCATAAAAACTTACTTAAAAACACAAATTTTTTATGAATCTAACATGACAAAATTTATTTAAAACGGAATTAGATTTTTTAAATAGTGAATTTGGTTAATGATGTAAACTCAGGAATAATCAGACTACTGAAAATAATAATCGGACTGCCTATGTATACAAACTCAAAGCCCCAAATGACTCAAAACTCCAAAATAGAAACCCAAAATCCTCAAAAAGAAACCCAAAACCCAAAATAGAAACCCAAAACCCCAAAATAGAAACTCATAACCCCAAAATAGAAACTCAAAACCCCAATATAAAACCTAAAACCCCAAAATTGAAACCCAAAACCCCAAAATATAAACCCAAAATAGCAAAATATAAACCTAAAACCGCAAATAAACTCAAAACCCCAAAACAGAAACTTAAAACCCCAAAATATAAACTCAAAACCCCAATATATTGACCCAGTACCCCCAAAATATAAACAATAAACCTAAAATATAAACTCAAAATCTCAAAATATAAACCCTAAATCATAAATCTAGACCCCAAAAATAAGTAATAAAATAACCAAATTAGTCACACAAAAAATTAAGACTAGTAAATTTTTTTTTGATGAAACTACAAAAAAAAATAGAATATTACATAAAAAAAGAAAAGAAAAAAGAAAAGAGGGGAATATGTGTATATAATATATATTGTGGATGAAGAGAGAGGGTGTAGGTAGGTGGTACTGGTTAGTTTCTTAATTATAGCCTTATAGGGTATAATATGTATATACAATGGTATTTCCCTATATTAAATATTAAACATATCATACAAAAAATATTCAAATACATATTCTTTGTAGTTTTCTTTCTCTATTACTTACCATCATTTAATCTTAAAAATATAAATAAAAGTAAATTATAATAAGGAACAATTTTTTTTTTTGTTATTGTAATATTAATTGATAACTATATCTTAATAGATAAAAATATTTATGCAAAAAATTCAAAAAGATTTAGAACACAAAACGAATACAAAAAAAAAATCCAACAAACCAAAACTAAACTTGGAATGAAACAAAATTTAAGTCTCAAATGTTCCAGTTTAACTACGAGCACAATTCCAAATTTTAAAAAGATTCACATTTTCGCTTCTGCTATGTAGTTTAATTGTAAATATTTTTTTCTATTTCTTATGCTCAAAATAAGCAAAAAAAACAAATAAAGATAACACTGGCAAATTTTTGCCTATGCAACATGTGAGATTTTTCCTAGTATATACATATATATATATATATAATTTTTACGACGGTTAATAAGTTTTTTTCTTATAAATTTTGGAAGTTCTGGACCTTTGCCTCATAGTTTCCTTTGGTGCTTGAAGCCAACCGTTGATAATGCTTGTCTAAAGCGTAATTCACTCCTCCCAATATTTCCGAACTAGTGCTTCGACCTTGAATACTCCTTGGAATGCCTCAACCACTAAACCAAAGCCTCTTAGTGGTGGTTAATAAGTTAATTTCATTATCCTAATAAGTTAATAAGTTAAGAGATTCGATCTTGAACACTCCTTGGAATATCTCAACCACTAGGAAAAGTCTCTTAGTGAGGGTTAATAAGTTAATTGCATTATCCTAATAAAAATTCAAAATTTTTATAAAATATATACATAACGTAAGCAATGACGTTTATTACAAACATGTGGATCCCATCGTCACTATACTCGCACAGTAACTTTTACTTTTTCTTCTATATATACACTTCATTTCGATCGATTTGTAATTCATTCATTCCACCACTTCTCTTTACATAATAAAAGAGTCCTCTCTCTCTCTCTCTCTCTCTTTCTCTCTCTCTCTCTCTCTCTCTTACATATCAGATCCAAATATTCACATGCATAATATTTTACTTGTTTTTATATTTAAAATTTATGATAATTATTAAGGATATCTCTAGTCTATTATAACACGTTATCAGCACGATTACTCTACAAAAAATATTTTTTATTATATATCCTAGTAACGCGCAGTATCGCATATATATATTTATTTTTTGAGAATTCTAATCATGTCACTACTTCATCATATTCTACTCAACTGTTTGTTACCTCGTTAATTTTTATTTATTATATATTATAACTATTAAATATTATATATATATATATATAATTTTTGGTAGAGCCACCACCAATGCATGGCTGAGCCACCAAAATTTATATGTTAAATATATTATATTTATATTTAGTAGTTGATCGAGTCACTACCAATGGATGTGATAAATACAGTTTTGCCGAACCTATGCCTAAGAAAATACCTTAAGTCTACTCATGTTGTTATAACACTTAAGAATCAATCCAAATTCAGGAAATTCAACACATTAATCCTATATGAATCATATCTAGTCTAAGCCATTAATATTGATTGGTTTTAAACACTCAAACATGCATAAATTAAAAAGTCTAACAAAAGTCAACAGAAATCAATAAAAGTCAACAGAATATTAAACTTGAATTTCAAAGACAAAATGGCAAAGCAAATGGCATAGGTTATTGATTTGAGTGATTAAGTAACTTCCCATGATGTTCAATTATAACTATTAAGCTAACCATTGGTCTATGATTCCATAAATAGACTAATTTATTCTCATGGCACTAATCATTTCCCTAATCATGCAATTAAGACAATCTTTTGGATAATTACACAATTATGAAAGACTAAATTCTAATCCATGGTTAAACACTAAACTAACTAACAAAAATCTCTTTGGTTATGCCTCATTTAGCATGTAGTGATTGGTTCAGGAATTTCATAGAACACTTTTCGGGCACAAATCAACCTATGATCTAGATTCAATTGGTCAAGCTAAATCTAGCATTAAGAACATCAATTGCATGAGGATTAATGAAAACTAAACCCCAAACATCATGATTCATTACTTAATCAACCTAATCTACCTAACCATTTGCTTAAAAAAGAACTACTCACTGCCATTGGGTAAACACCAAATCCAAGACTAGAAATGTGTTTAGCCATAGATAGAAGAAGATTTTGAAGAAAAAAAACATATAAAAGCAACAAATCAAACTAAAATGAGCAAAAGATCCAAAGGTTTACAAAGTTCTTCTTAGGAAAAATCAAAGACAAAGCATTAGATACCTAAAAATTAGGTAAAAGTGTTTAAATAGTATCCTAAACAAGCATTGGGTTAACCCATAAACATTTGGTTAACCAAATTAAAATTGGGTTTAAACCAAAAATGGTAAGTCCAAGGTTGACTTTTTCAGCCTGATACCGGTTTGGCAAAACCGGTATGCCAAACTGGTATTGAATTTCTTCTTGTGTACCGGTTTGCTCAAACTAGTACACAATACCAATTCTTAGCCTCTGGTCATAAAATTCTGCTCGTACCGGTTTGTCAAAACTAGTACCTTAAACCAGTATGCCTCTTTATCCTCTGTACCAGTTTAAACAAACCGGTACCTTAAACCGATACAGCTCCAATCTTCACCTTTTTGCACATTTTAAGCTCATTCGATCTATGTTTTCGGTTATCCACTTATAACACTTGTAGATATGAAATGCAAATGCATGCTAAACTAACCTAAATGCATATGAATCTAGCTAGAATGAATTCAAAACAAGAGTAAAAATATCCTAAAAACATAGTATATCAGGATGTTGAGCCACCGACATTTATCTGTTAAATATATTATGTTTATGTTTAGTGGTTGAGCGAGTCACCACCAATAGATGGCTGAGCCACTGGAATAGTAATTGTTGAATATTTTTAATATTGCATTTATTAATAACATTATGTCACATGTGTATAAATATTTAATCTGCAAAATATATAAATCTATCTGATTGCATATTTAAATATTTTGGATTAAATTTCTACATCATCTACTTCGAATAATGGTCACAAAGAAAATTTTTCAAAATTTTATACGCTTTCCAACGGTTATGAACAATATTTTTCAATCTATAAATACACTCTCATTTCACCCATTTTATCTCATCAAAAGTTGTATCTTTTATCAAATTACTTCTCAAAAAGTTTCTCAAAAATGTTTAATTCTCATAAATTTTTTATTTAATGTTAATCATTATATTTTATGATTATTTTTTATATTTACCATTCTTTTATTGGAGAATTTACTGGTAGAAAAAAATATTAGGGATATTATTTCAATTGTGTTTATCATATTTCTTTTTATTGTTGCTGTAATGATTAATGTAAATTATATACTTTAAAATTTAATAAAATTTATATTATTTTGATTTAGAAAAAAAATGGCAACATTGAAAGAATCAATTTCCCCCTTTGAAAATCATTAGCATGAGGTGAAGTGTGTGGAAAGAATCCAGACTATGATGAGAGGAAACAAGCAGCAAAGTGCTCAAATGGCATTCACAACAACAAAAAGTGGAAACATGTCCACCTAAGGAGAAGATAAAAGCAAATTGTTTTGCATTAAGTATAAGAAGACATGACACACAATCGAGACTTGTTTTCAAACCATTGGTTACCCATCGTGGTGGGGAGAGAGAACTCGTCAAGGTGGAGGAGGAGGAAGCGGAGCAAGACGTGGTAAAGGAAGTGTGTTATGCGCGATTCTGCTGTGTCACATGGAGTTACTAATGCAAGTGTGGAAGCTGAGAGACATGGTTTCACTGGTTTGACAAATGATCAATGGAGAAAATTAATCAAAATCCCTAATGATCAGAAACACACTGTAGGCTCTCGACTAAGTGGTAAGAATGAATACTATGATTGGGTGCTTGACTCATAGGTAACTAATCATATGACAAGTTCATATGAATTTTTGACTAACCTGAAATATATCTTGCCTTGTTAACAATCAAGTTTCTTTCTCAAGTTTTTACTCTTTTGCAATCAAATTACGTTCGTATTTTCTGTTTNGTACTGCTTGGTTTCTTTCTCAAGTTTTTACTCTTTTGCAATCAAATTACGTTCGTAATTTCTGTTTATTAGTAACTTAAATTGACTTCCTTTCAATTGATCATTTGAAAATTGTTTATTGTTGTTTGTATTCTGTTTTGGATAGCGGGTTCCGGTTGTCAAAGGACAACGTTTTGGTTTAGGTTCCATTCATGTTCATCNTACTGGAGGCTTAACAAGACCGACACCACCAACCACTACAAATTAACTTTAATTCTACTTGTTATCTTTTGTCAATGTAGTTTTTTGTAATGACAAAGCGGCTTTTTGTAATGTAAAACATTTCTCTGATGTTTTAGAAATGTTTTTTTTGTAATGTATTAACTAATATCTAATTATATAAGACTTATTATCTTATTAAATGTTTCTTTCTACTTAATTAATATAATAAATAAAAACTTAATTATGATTTTAGAATTGTGAAATTTTAAGTAGTGGCTAAGAATATACTATAAGTTTAGTTTCCAATTCNTAAAAACTTAATTATGATTTTGGAATTGTGAAATTTTAAGTAGTGGCTAAGAATATAATATAAGTTTAGTTTCCAATTCGTAACTGAAAGTTGTAAAATATTTAGTTGCTATGCGCCACTATTTTATTAAGTAACAAACGGTGACTATATAAATTGACGACCGATATATTAGTGGCAATTTAGCTACAGAATAATGGTAGCTAAATTAGTCGTTGTTCGTTACCAAAATAATCGGTTGCCTATTTAGTGGCAAATNGTTCTATTGGATTGTCGAATGGTCAACAGACGGTAACACGAGAAAAGGGAACGGTGGTTTTTGATAAGGATTTCATCTTAAAGAATTTTCTATTGGTTCATGATTTGAAGTGCAACTTGATTTATGTGTCACAACTTATTTCAGACTCATATTGTGTTATGCAGATTGCTAATAAAGGTTGTGTGCTTCAGGACCGTTTAATAAAGAATATGACTGGAGTGGGTGAACTTAGAGATGGGCTGTATTTCTTTAGAAGAATTACAACTTTTGATGTGTAACACACGAATAAACATGGGGCTGAGGAGTTGTGGCATCAACGTCTTGGACATCCATCCATTGAAATTCATAAAGCTATATTTGGAATGTATATATTTAGTATACCTTAGAATGTGTAATTAGCCCAACATATATAAACTCTGTAAAGACCATTTTAATATCAACAAGAAAATTTTCTTGAATAACCCTATTTGTTCAGCTCTGTCCGTCGAGAAGCTAGATCTTCCCATTGCCACCAACAGAACCGCAAGCATTCAGATGTACTCATCCGCCGTCTTTCACTAGCTCGGATGAGAAAAACAATTTCAAGAAGGAGAAAAAAGAGAAACGAAGTATGAAAAGAAAATTTTAATTTGATTTTTTAGTCTTAATTAAAACGGCGTAGTTTTGATTAGAATGACAACGTTTAAGACGGAGTCAACATGTCTTTATACACGTCATCACTAAAAAACATATTTTACTTGTTTAACTCACAGGTGTCTGTATAAAGAACTTAAAAGCAAATTTTAAAGAATACAAGAACCAAAATTGAAATATAAGACAATTTATAAACTCTTTAGTAAATTCAAAAAATGAATGTCAAAATAACTATTAAAGGTGTATAGCAACTAATCGGCATTTTTTCTTTGTTAAATATTACATTAATTTTCGTTGAAATAGAAGTATTTTAGAAAAACTAGTTAAGGAAATGATTAACAATTAACTTCATTGGATTACTTTATTTTTTAACTTTACCAAGTTCTACTCTAATGGTGAAAAGTAAAAAAAAAAACATTATATCTAATTATTTTTATTTGCTCTTTAGAGTTCATACGATTTTCTATGAAAATATATATTTTAAAGAATTTTTGAACTTTTTAGACTTAAAATTTTATCAAAATAATATAGACTATATTCAAACTTTTCAAACTTTGGTTGTCGACTTTACTAATATATAGCCATTATATTAGGCAAAAAGTAGACGAGCCTAAATATTTTATTATTAGGTATATTAAAGTGTAATTTTTCCTTATATTAATAGGAACTTTAGTAACTAGGATGATCATTTTCAACTATAACGTAGAAAGGCTCAAGTCTTTTGGAAGGTATTTTGTATTGAAAAAATAAACAAATATATAATACAATATCTCCTAGAGAAAAAAATATTAAAACAAAATTTTTATTTGTAATTTATTACTTAATATGCCACTAGTTAAGTAAACAAATATAAAAATTTCATTAAAGATAAAAATAAAAAATAACTAAATGTATTATCTTTGTTGCCAAACACATTTAAAAATATCTCTTACTACTATCTATGTAACCAAACAAATATCTAATTAATAAAAAATATTTATTTAAAGCATTTTAAATAACTAAATATGTAAAAGAAATTATATTAATATATATATATATATGTATATATTTTGTATCATTAATTAACTTATTTTTTAATCATATATATATATATATATATATATATATATATACTATCATATACTAAAAACATAAAATATT